>JAUMHP010000195.1:340947-352926 GCA_032361065.1 Enteromius trimaculatus | reverse complement strand
TTTCGCTGTTTTCTTTCTCAGGCATAGTAGTAGACTTCAGCACCTCGGCCAGCGCACATCTCACATCTCTCTCTCTCTCTCTCTCTCACACACACACACACACACACACACACAAACAGGCTCTCGCTTTCGCTCTCGTTCAAAGACAGACTCGAGTCCCGCCTCTCGGTAGAAGCGCTGTTGTTCAGCGAGCGAGCCAGACGCGTACCGAACGCTCCGCGGCGATTTAACCAGGACAAAGGCTTCGGCGCGTCATGTTGGACTGACTAGCTTCAAAATCGATGGATTGGTTTTGAAATCGTTTCGGGGGAAAACAAGGTCTTTCAGCGAGGCTCTTAAGATGGAACTCACGATGGAAAACATGCACGGCGTCGCGTCGCACGCGCAAGCGGGGGACCTGATGAACTCTTCGCACGGCAGACCCCAGTCGGCTTCCCACCGCAGCCTGGTGACCCATGGGCGCTCGGCGATGGTGTCCAGCATGGCTTCGATCCTGGAGGGCGCCGGTGAGTACCGGAGCGACCCCGCGCTGTCGGGACACCTGCATCCCGCTATGACCATGTGCGAGTCGGGCATGAGTTTGTCCAACACCTACACCACCCTTACGCCGCTCCAGCACCTGCCACCTATATCTACGGTCTCGGATAAGTTCCACCACGCGCATCCGCATTCGCATCACCACGCCGCGCACCAGCGCCTCTCCACCGGCAACGTCAGCGGGAGTTTCACGCTCATGCGCGACGACCGTGGCCTGGCGTCCATGGGCAACTTATACAGCCACTATCCCAAAGAGATGTCCGGCATGGGCCAGCCGTTATCCCCGCTCTCCAACGGCCTCGGTTCTCTGCACAACTCCCAACAAGCTCTGTCCGCCTACGGGCCGAGCGCGCATCTCCCCAACGACAAGATGCTCTCTCCGAGCGGCTTCGAGTCGCACGCGGCGATGCTTTCCCGGAGCGAAGAGCATCTCGCGCGGAGTTTAGGCGGCCACGGGCACGGCATGATCTCTAATCTCAACGGGATGCACCCACACAGCCACCTGCACTCACAGGCGAACGGATCCATGCTGGCGGACAGAGAGCGGCACGGAGGCGGCGGAGCACAGGGCGGTGGATCGGGGCAGGTGGAGGAGATCAACACCAAGGAGGTGGCGCAGAGGATCACGGCCGAGCTCAAGCGATACAGCATACCTCAGGCCATCTTCGCGCAGAGGATCTTGTGTCGGTCGCAGGGAACTCTGTCGGATCTGCTGCGCAACCCAAAGCCCTGGAGTAAACTCAAGTCCGGCCGCGAGACTTTCAGACGCATGTGGAAATGGTTACAGGAACCCGAGTTTCAGAGGATGTCCGCGCTGAGGCTTGCAGGTAAGTCATCCTCACCTTCACACGGCCAGGATTTAGGACATTTAGTCTGGGGAGAAACAGTACACGTTTTACTCTCTTAAAATGCATGAGTCTGAGGGGACGTGTGATTTTACGCACTCACTGTGTAGGCAAATGATTGTTTAAAATACACGTTGTTTAAACGTTCCGAACAAACTATGGCGTGCAGATATGGCATAGAAGCGTTTGCCAATAAATGTGGAGCTTTCATAACTGTACTGT
This sequence comes from Enteromius trimaculatus, assembly GCA_032361065.1. Lineage (NCBI taxonomy): Eukaryota > Metazoa > Chordata > Actinopteri > Cypriniformes > Cyprinidae > Enteromius > Enteromius trimaculatus. The sequence goes on along the minus strand of JAUMHP010000195.1, from coordinate 351,322 downwards.
AAAAAATGTGCTAACATGCAATTATTACCTTAAATCAATTTCTACCTAATTTAGCACATAAAATCGCTTTATTGGCGTATATAAGTTAGTTAAACAATATTTTTGACTTGAACAAACCCAGATGATATAAATGTTACAATTTTTAGTCTACCTTTTTAAGTCTAGATCAACCTGGAAATTACTGTAATTGGAGTAACCCGTTTTAGGCCTATACTTGCATCTATATAATAAATATCTATATCTGAACATATTTATACAAAATATTAATGCCTACTTCAACCTATTTTATGTGTTTTATAATAAAGGTTCTAAATGCCAGGTTTGACAGAAGAAAACCTTTTGAAACCTTTTAGAGAACCGTTCTTAAAAGAACGTTTTTATAATTTAAAGAACCTGATCCGCTATCAATCTTAAAAATAAAAAAAGGTTTTTCCCTTCAAAGGGTTTTGCACATCGATGCCATAGAAGAAGCAATACTGGCTCCTAAAGATTCTTTCAGTGAACAGTTCATAAAAGCAACAACATATTAACGTTAGGGACATTTTAGGAATCTAAAGAAACCTAAATCTATCATTTAACACAACAAATATTTAAAACAGGTTTTTAAGTAAAAATGATCCGCTGAGGCACAATATCACATCACATTTATATTCATGAGGGCGAATACACAAGAAGAAATGCGCTCAAGTCATTTCAAGAAGACAGTTTGCCATTATAATAAAACCCTTTGAATTTGTCTAACTGATACTCATTCAATGTCTGCCAGTTCCTTTGTGTTGGAGTTCTTTAAGGTTCTTTACACTTTCGAAACGGAACCTAAAAAAGCATTTAAACAGTAAAAAGGCCTCTGTTTTTAACACAAGCTACAGAAGCCTCGTCTGGTGCGATTTAGAGCCATTCTTCTTAAGAGAGGCTTTAAAGAGTGTTCCGGACTGGATGACCATCAAACATTACAGAACGATTTGCTGTCAGAGGCTGATAAGGGGAAGGAGCGACGACAGATGGAGATCGCCGCTCGCTGCTCCTGGGATTCCTCGCAAACGCTCACATTTGTGCGTGTGTTTTTTTTTCTTTTTCTCCTGGGTGTCCCTCGTCCTCGGGGTCCGTTTGATACCCCCGGACTCTCACTGGGGCTCGGAGAGCGGCGGAGCGTGACCTCCAGCTGATCGATTGCGCGGTTTCCCAGCGTCCCTTTGAAACGGAGCAGATCGATGCTCGATTCGGAGCCGAGAGGCGCGCGCGCGTTGTTTTAACGCGCTGATTACGCGCCCGTTTCCACGCACGCGTGAGGATGCATTTGCATGCGTCTGATGGGAACACTGGATTTTGTGGGAAAACGGCCTCACTGATTAAAAATACACGTTGATTAAAACGTAAAACAACATGTATGCCTACTTTAACCTTTTTTGTGTTTTACAATATCAATTATATTTTATTTATAGTAACGTTATTGTTACTGTAAGATGACCCAAATAAAGGCCAATAAATAAATTAATAAGTATTATGTCACCCTCTCCTCTCTCTCTCTCTATATACAGTATGTTACTGTTAAATAAAGAAAAAAAATATATATAAAGTTTTTTTCGGTTCACTTAACAGTAACAGTATTTTGACATTATCTATGCAAGATCTTTATAATATATATAAAAATGGTAATGCAACTACTGTAAGTGCACACAACTGTAAATAAATTGCATGAAGTTTGTTTGCATGCAAAAATCTCAGGAATAAACTCTCAAAAAAACTAATTGAAAAAAACTCTTTCAATACTTACAAAAAAAACCTGAAAGCACTTTGAAGTAAAGAGCCTAATAAAAGCTCAAGTCTGGTAGCATTAGAGCTGTGAAATACTCCACCACATCTATTCATCATATTGATATTCCAAATTTATTAGTATCCTAATCAATAGGTATCCTCTGTTCAGCTTTTGGGGGTTGTGTGGACCGAGGCGTGTGGTTAGAGAGGGCAGCATTAGTGACCTGTGCCTGGACACATGTCCAATCTGTGTGCATTTGAATGTCTAATGGGTCACTTGGCAACTGTGATTAATTGCTGCTCAGCACATCTAAGACATCCTCTCTCTGAGGCTATTCTGACTAACACAGCATTCAGATCAGCATCGAAGGCATGTTAGTCATCTCTTACTCATCTTTTCACAAAATGATATTTCCTGAACACCTACATGTATATATATAAAAAACCACACAGTCTATCTTTAATATCTCAATCATAGAAAATGCCCATGTTTCTCCTCTCACTGCAAAATGTGAAAAAAATCTATAAATTGTAAGGTAAAAAAAGAAAGGATACAGAAGCTTAAGTTTTACAAAAGGAAATTTTTATCAGTTTATTTAAAATGACAGTTTTTAATTATCTTTAATGTTTTATTAGTCCACATTTTAAAATATTAATTAAATAAACAGTTAAATTATTTTCTATTTATTTATATATTTAAAAAGTATTTTTTTACATTTCTTGTTTTTAAAACACAATTTAAATCAAATCTACTTTTTGACTTATTTCTATATTTATTATTAAAATTAAAATGACTAAATACAATAACTAAAATCAAAAGTATATGTTCATAAGAAAACTTGTTATACATTATATATGCATATAAAATACCTATATAAAATCTGTTTTTAACCTTCAGAATACAATGAGAACCACCGTAAGAACACTAATGAAAAAGAAGTTCATCACAACTTTCCCACAAGCTGAAATAAACAGGTGCACACACACACATGTTGGTTTTTGTGATTTATGAGGACTCTCCATAGGCGTAATGGTTTTTATACAGGACAAACTGTATGTGCTATTGCCCTACACCTAAACTGTGTGCACTTTTAGATTTTCAAAAAAACACCATTTAGTATGTTTTTTAAGTGTTTTGAATTACGGGGACACTGAAAATGTCCTCATAAATCACCTACATATTGTAATACCTATGTCATACGCATGTCATTATACAAATTTGTGTCCTCATAAACCACATAAACCCGTCCACACACACACACACACACACAAAGCAATAAAATATTCAATTTAACATTCATTTCACATCACAAAACCCTATATAACTAATAAAGAGAAACATACTTTTTTCAGTGACAAGCAATCAAATATGACGAGGATTCTGGGAATGTCAATGTATAGGTTTTCAATGTAAATATTATGATATGTATTTCTTCAATTCCAAAACTGTATTTTACTGTAAAATTATATGCAATGTCTCATTAGATCTACAGTTTTTCACTATATAAAGAACTTACTATTAATCAATTAACAGTATTTTACTATTAAAATAAGAATAATTTTGTTTTTGAAAAGAGCGCAACAATGTCTGCAATCACTCATTTTATACCCGGAGGACTAATGACTTTGATTCTAGTTGAAAGGTAACTACTGTATAAACGTGGTTGTATTTCAGGAGACTCTTTCCTCAGAAGGGTTGAGGAAGAACCCTTTGCTGGTTTCTGCGAGGCTTTGGTGTGGTTTCAGATGATATCTGTGTGTTTGTGCTGTATTATGTTCAGTCTGTTGAGGTCTGTGGTCTGAAGTGGTCAGAGACCAGAGAGAGTCGCCAGCCATTTTGACACCAGCTGCTATGATCACCCCCCCCCCCACCCCCATTCCAATTCATCTGAATTAAACTTGAATTATTTTGATGATGTAAATAAAAAACATACAATGTAACTAAAACTAAACAATAAAAACATGATAACTGCTATCATGTTCATAGCTAGGTCATTGTTGATGGTTTTGTGTATTTGCGCTTAACGCACAAAAATTCTTAAAAAACATTTGTGGAAAAAAATAATCCTGCAGAAACAATTTTTCCTTAGAAATTTTTTCTTTTTAGTAAATTTCACGATCTGTACAAAGAAATGGCAAGGAATGCATTAATTTAAATGTTTTTTTCAAATAGTATTTTACTGGAAAACACACTCCAACAATTATTTATAAGCATTATTGTTTTTATTGTGATATAGTCTACTTAAAAATGTATATGAAACCAAAAGATGATGGTAACAAGTTTAACATTTAACTGGGCTAACATTTAATGCACAAAAAGCCAAGGTCTGTTTAAGCATTTTATGTTCTGCAAACACTTCAGAAGTGCAGAGATATTGATGCTCTAGAGGCTTCAGTAAATCCATCTTGTGCTGTGAAAACATCAATTGAGAATAAGCCTCTAATAGGGCTTTTTCACACTCAGAGAGGAGCTCGAGCTGTTTAATAACACACCACAAACACATCTAAATCAGCCCTGAATATCAGACCAGGGAGAAACTACTATAAATTAATCCACTGTGCACTAGCTTCAAATATAATAATTAATGCAAACAATGGAGACCTTACTGTAAAGTGTCACTGATATCCATGATACTGTATGCAGGTTATTGCACTTTTAACAAACAAATGTTTCTTTAAAGATGTTTTATAATTATGTACAATACATTTTTAAATGTACTTCACATCATCACAAATGCATTAATAATGCATTGTGTTTACTAATGATTTTATGAAGTCTTTAAATGCATTTTACATGAACTGAAATGGAAACAAAGAGTGATTTTCACGGTTCCTAAAGAAAGCATTATGTTATAGTTTAGAGCACACAGAGATCAACATAAAAATCATTTCAGTGATTCCTGAAGGAAAGGAGCCAGACACTCATATAAAATCACAGATAAATGATGGTCATCATGCGCAAAGTGTGTGATTTATGCAGCGTTTATATAGGAAAAGAGAACGGCAGCAAAACTTTTAATACACATACACACGTAATGTAATATATATATATATATATATATGTATATATATATATATATATATAAACACACACACACACTACAGATATAGTAGAGATATTGCACATGCATGTTCCCATAAAAAATGCATGTAAACAACTAATTATGTTTAGTTTAAGGCCATATGATTCTACATTTCTATAAGATTTCTGTGCTTCATCATTCGACTTTCAGTAAAGAATTTGATTCTTTTAGATCTTGCAAACAATATAAACACAAACGTCTCGAAATCGATTACAAGGAACTTCAGCAGAAGTGCAGCAGCAAGCGGCTCTGAAATACATGTAGAAACATTAATGCCAGTATTCTCCTCGTCTGTTGTATTTAAAGCAGATCTTAAACATTCAAAGCTGATGAGGACTGACACAATACTAGTATACGACACACTGTACACTAGGACACAAAATAGTGCAAAGAAAACACTGTCTCTCTTCGAGCATTGAGTTTAACAGTTATTCATTTTAAATGAGTAAAATAAAACAAAAAATAAAACAGTGTGAAAATTATGTTAAAGTCTGCAGATCATTTTAGATTTACAGGCACACTGTATTTTTTGGTTTATTCATCAAACTAGAGAAGGAAAGTTGAGTCGAGCTATGTGTGTTATAATGAAAATTGAGCAAAATAAAAAAAAGAAAGAAGAAATTGCTTCAAAAATGAAAAAAAAAAAGTGTTTAGCTTTAACATACTAATGCAACTAAAATAAATTATATTTTTAGGAATATTTTTTAACCAGTTTTAATTTTTTTTTATTTTCCATTTGAGGTTATTTAATTTTTTTTTTTTTTAATGTCTATACGTTTATTATACTAGCACATGAAGTGAATCCATTAACTAGCGGAATTTTCTATTATTTTAATTAAATTTAATTTTTTAAAAATTTGATTTCAGTTAACATCTATTTTATGTTTTTTTAGATTATTGCTTTCAGTTTTAGATATCTATAATAACCCTAAACCCACTTAATAAATAATTAATTTAATTAAAGTCCATTTAAATTGAAAACTGAAAATCTTAAAATCTAAATTTAAAATCAACTATTAAAAATAAAAATAACATAAGTCTTTATAATATTAGACTGAGTGGCATTTTAGGATACAGTAGGCTACTCTATTGAGCATGCTGTTGCATACAGTTTTCCAAGATTTGCATACTATTACTCATTCTCAAAAACAGTAGATTTATGAGAATTAACAGTTTTTGGCTCTTTTGAGAGTCAGTCAATGAAAACCAAACAACAATATTAGTATTCTATTCTGATCCCAAACCAAGGGTTGGTGAACCCCACGAACCAGCCAATAAAAGACCTGTGCTGTTGTGAGAAATGCTTGATTCGGAAACATCTCTCCTGATGTCCGAACTGAACATGGAGCGTCTCTCTTGTTCACGTATGTTCTGCTGAGAGATCAATAACGGCCCACCATCCCCCTCTTCTCTACCCCTCCGTCCTTTCTCTCTTTCTCTGAAACACATCACAAAAAAATGAGCCTCCATCCTTTACGACTGCCACGCAGCTGTTGGATTAGTACATTCACAGAAGCAGAAACTCACGGCTGGGAAGCGCGAGCTGAATGCAGATCAGCCTGATATCTGTGATCTAAACGCTCTGAGTTTCATCTCTGAGCTTCACAAACCTCACTGTGCATCCATTACATCTGAGCCCCGGGCGTACAAGCAGTCACAAGAGCACAGGTGTATATAGCAATTGACAACAATGCATTATATGAATCACACTTTTTTATGCCAAAAAAATCATTAAGTAAAGATCATCCTCCATGAAGATATTTTGTACATTTCCTACTGTAAATATATACTTAGTAATATTCCCTGCTAAGAACTCCATTTGAACAGCTGTAAAGGAGATTTTCTCAGTATTTCATTTTAAGCTCCGTCAGATTCCAGATTTTCAAATAGTTCTCTCTCAGACAAATATTGTTCTCTCCTAACAAACCTGACATCAATGGAAATATTTATTCAGCTTTTCACCTCAGAAAACTGACCCTGGCTTTGTGGTCCAGGGTCACATGTGTGACAATACCGACCGGACTCTCTATTATAAACTCAGGTTGTAGTTCTGATTGAAAACACAATACCAATACTGTCATATTTTATATTATGCACTTTTTTAAAAGTGTGGTTGGACACATATTATCATACAGACTAATTAGCAAATCACAGTCAAGTCAAGTCACTTTTATTTCTATGGCTCTTTTAACAATACAGATTGTAGCAAAGCACTGAACATTATCAAATAGGAGAACAGAGTGATGGTAATGTATAATGACCAGATTAAACTATTTATTTATCAAAGGCAGAGACGGTCTCTGTAGTCAAATTGACGATAATCACTAGAAATCAGGTGTCCCCAACTAAGCAAGCCAGAGGCGACAGCGGCAAGGATTTTGCCATGGACAGCAATGCAGAAGAACTGATGACTTGTTATATCATGCTATTCATACAGTACCTTACATTAATGACAATCAGATACTGGTTTTTCATTAGAGTCTCCATCAATAAAAGTAAATAATAATGAACTCAGTGAATTCTCTTTAGGTTTATCATTGTATAAAAGCATTTTACAGCTGTATATAGTATTTCCTCATTTGAAGAAAAGCCTATGTAGCATCAACATTTTACATTTCCTTACTGTACAGTAATATTTACAGTATGATCTTATATCATTCGAGTCCACAAATGATAATATTTCTTAGTATTAAATGGATTATTAAAATTATATCATTCAAGCATGTGGGAAAGACCTCTTAATCATCAACATATTGCATAATATTATTATTTATTTGTTTATAATTTAGCACCAGCTACCATGACTATTCATTGAGAAAAACAAGTGAAAAATAGGAAAATCAAATAGATGAAATGATAAATTAAATATATTATGATTAAAAATTCTTACAAAATCTGGTATCACGTCATTAAAGACTTCAGACCACCATCATCCATCAAAATATACTTTAAAAATATTGGACTCAACATAATAGTATTTAATCTGTCTCACAGTACTGCCCAAGGCACTATTGTGTTACTGTTAACTTGAAATAATTCATTCATACTACTATGTACTAAAAAAGCACTTGAGTAATAAAATCCTTCAAAATAAGTTTATATATGATTAAATATAGTTAAACAAGATGTACTTAAACTTAATCTGATTAATAAAACACATCCAAAATATATTCACATACGATTACATACATTTTGTAAAAGTTCTCAATATTTTGGTTGTTAACTAAAACAACCAAAATATTTACATATTAAAAAAAATACAATACATTTTAATATATTGTCATATAATCAATATAAAAAAAGTAATAAGAGAAAATACAAATCACATACAAAGTTACTTTTAAAAGTAATGCATTACAATATTGCGTTACTCCCTAAAAGTAAAAACTAATTACGCTACTTACTTCTTATAGAAAGTAATGCATTACATTACTTTCATGTTACTTTTTAAATCTGGGCAGAGCTCGAGTGTTTTTTTTATTATAAGAAGTTTTCAAAAAGTTTCACAAGTGAACCTCAGGCTGAAGAAAAAGTAAATTCACATCTGTAAAAATACAGAAGAAATACCTTTCAGAAATAAAAAAACAAACAATGAAGCACAATAGTTGATTTCTGCTTGTAAGTGTGGTTGAAGTGGATCATCAAAGGTCATTTGTGATACAAGATACATTTGTGTAATTTAACTATTGCAGGTTTGCGTCATATTCTGAGTTTATTTTAATTCATTTTAATGAACACTAAATCTGTTTTTAGAGAGTGAGATGAATGAATGCACATTCACATCTAGTCTAGACCTACACTGTATTCACACACCGCACACAGAGCCTCTGTGTTTCTGATTCCTCCCAACATGAGGTCAGGAGACTCGTCAGTCAGGAAATGAGAAAACAGCCACTTTTTTGAAAAAGTAACTCAATTACATTAAAAATTAAAAGGTAATCTGTTACTTTACTAGTTACTTGGAAAAAGTCATATTATTACATAACTCACGTTACTTGTAATGCATTACCCCCAATACTGCATACAATTATTATTTATTTTATTATCAAAAAGAACAAATAAACCTACAAAAACATTAAAACATATTAAAATAAATAAATAAAACACCCCAAATATAATCACATAATGTTAAGCAAATAAAAAAAGTCAATAAATTTGGAGTTGTTTTATTAAATACAATGAATTCAAATGTCCTTAAAAGAACACTTGATAAATAACACCCCCCCCCCCCCCCCAAAAAAAAACAAAAAACAAAAAAACAACAACAACAATATTCACATATGATTAAGCTGCAACAAATGATGAAATAAATACTCCTTTTATCGGTATATGATCAGTAAGAAAGTAGAAAGTGGTTTTGCAGGCTGTTTTATATTCACATCACAGTGACTGAAGCTCACACACACTTCAAAAGAGTCCAAAACAAAATAGCATTTTTCTTTGCAATCTCTCCTTAAAAAGTGTGGAAATGACGTTTAGTGTGTTTTAGAGGAGCTTGAGATCTCCAAACACGAGATCTTCAAATATGAAGCAGATGATGTCTGACATGGAAGCAGACGTGGAGGTGATCTGGTCATTGATTGAGGCTGCGAGAGAGGCGCAGCACGGAGGAGAGCTGCTGAAATGATCGATCGGGGCTTTAATAATTGATAAGCGGGAGGGAGGGAGACGTGAAGCTGCGTAACACACTCTGTTCTTGGTAAGCAAAGTAAAACGTGCCATGAATACTCACGCAGACATTAACACTGAGGTGACCAACGCAACAATGGATTCCAGAAGAGAAGGGAAAAACTGGAGCGAGACTCTGATGCTGTCGAGACAGGCTCTGCTCATTATCATTTGTGTCTGTCAGCAAATACAAGATCTGAAGGGTGAAGAGCGTCCACTCAAAACAGCAGCGTTTATCCAGCGTGCATTCATCTGATCAATAAAACCTGCCCAAAAGAAATTCACATAAGATTAAAGTCGTCTGATGTTTTTATGCAATAATAAAATAATATAAAATAATGTTTTTATTTATATTTATATATTACTAATAGAAATTCCATTAAATATATCAAAGGATCATTAAATAAAATACAAAAATAAAAATAAAAAATAAAATAAAATAAATACATTTGATTAATGTTATGTTAATATATTTAGAGCAGATTTATTAAATAAAATTAAATAAAATGTCCTCATATAAGCAACTGATTAATTAACCCTAAACATATTTTGATTAATTGTATGTAAATTTGGCAAGGTTTAATTAAATGAAATAAAAACATGCCCCTTTTAGACCAATTGATTAATAAAAATAAATAAAATTAAATAATCACATATTATTAAATAAATTTGATAAATGATGTGTGAATATATTTGGGGTAGATTTATTAAATTAAACAAAAAAACATTCTCATATAAGCAGTTCATTAATAAAATTGCTCCAAACATATTCCTAAATTTGATTAATCATGTGTAAATATATTTTGTTTGGTTAAAGTAAATGAAAGGATAAGATCAATTAATTATAACATCACCAAAATCTTCACATA
>JAUMHP010000195.1:303296-322821 GCA_032361065.1 Enteromius trimaculatus | reverse complement strand
ATAGTTTTAGTAACCCTGCATCACATCAATTTAGAATTAGAGTATATATTATTTTTCCATTCTTTTCAACGCAATTTCCAAACTCTTAAGTAGGAATGTCTCAGAAAGACTTGAAGGCAGCATAAATCTGTCAGATGTCAGGACTTTTTCTCATTCATGCGCTTTTCCCTTACATTTACGTCTTATATCCAAAGGTATTTTCCGTACCAAAGATAAAACAATCAATAACCAAATGGAGAGCAAAAGCTGTTCGATTATTTTTCTCCTGTTTGTGGAGAGCCACAGCTTCTAGTGGGCAAACCTAAAGGTAAAATGTCACTGTATGATAATTGAGTGCCAACGACAAATGCCTTAATGATAATCATAAAGGATGATTTATGACTCCCTTACTTTCCCATGAGTCTGTGTGGGAGAATCCGACAAATAGTGCGACATCCCTCCCACAGGGGCTGAAAAACACTCATCCATTGTTTTGGAAACCAAATTGCTCCATTTACCAAAACGTACTGAAACTGAAACTGTAAATATTACGCTCTTATCTTTCCTCCTTGTTTCCCTTCCCTCTCTTTCTCTCTCTCTCTGTTCCTCTATAATAACGATGCGGGTAAAAATAGTTACATAGACACAAAGTTTGTATTAAACGTCTGGACTCTTTGTGCTCTGTTGTGCATAAACTAAGTGTAAAGAAGCACCTTGTGACGACGAGAAACGAAGAAAAAATGGAATTGTTGTGTATAACAGACATTTATGGAGAAATGGACTCCTGAACTCTGTAGAGATGGATATTGTCTCTTTATCTATCAATCCAAAGAGAAAAAGGCCAGGCGTTCGCCAGGTGACGGTCATCTTTGCTTAATTCCTGTCTCCATGTCCAGACAGGTAAGACAGCAAATGTCTGTAGCATTTTCAAAGAGAGCATTGAGCCGCGACCAGGCAAAGAGCGAGTTTTTATTAAACAGTGTCATTGCAAACTCTGATGCGAAGCAAAAATGTGAAAGAAAAAAAAAGCGAACACACACCTCGTTTGTAGTGAGAATCAATGTGGCTACCTCACAGAAACACAGTGGTGTGTGTGATACAGCCACTGATACCAAAGATTCTTCTTCAGCCTGCCAGTTTAACCATAACCATCATCTTCATCATCACCTGTTGCTCACAAACACACACATGATTTAGTGTAGCAACGCATTTTTATCTCAAACACACAAACATTTGTGTAGCTGTCTGAATGAGGTCATACTGGAGCAGTTCACACAAAAATTAAAATGTGATGGAAATGTCCTCACCCTCAGGCCTTACAAGATTAGAAAGAGTTTGTTTCTTCAGAAACGTGACTCTGCGTCAGTGTCTCTGTATTGGATGTGAATGGGTGCCGTCAAAATGAGAGTCTGATAAAAACATCCCAATTACTCCAGTCTATCAGTTAACATCTGGAGAAGGCAGAGGATCAAACTAATCCAGTATTAGTTTTTAACTGAAATACAACACTATAATCTATTCCTCTAGTGACAGTGTTCTGTTCTGAATCAGGAGAATAATCAAACATCGCTTACAAAACAAATATGTGGCTAGATTTGGAGAGACAACAGCAGATGGAGGATGGAGTTATTATGAGTTTATTTTAGTTATAAATATCTTAATGCTGGATTAGTTTGATTTTTTGTCTTCTCGAGATGTTAACTGATGGAATGGAGTGCTGTGAATTATTGTGTTTTTATCAGTTGTTTTGGAACATTCCGACGGCACCTATTCACATCCATTACTGAGACCCTGATGAAATGCTACACGTCTCCATATTTTATGAAGAAACAAACTCTAATCTTGAGAGGCCTGAGGGAGAGCACATTTTCATTGAATTTTCTTTTTTCTGGGGTGAATCTTTCCTTTAATTACAACTTAAACTCACAATTTTGTCCACAAACTAAGCTACACACACACCCTCTCGCACACACACACACACACACACACACATACACACGCACACACACAGAGTAGTCAGACTGCATTATGCCACGGTGAAGGAAGTGGCAACTATGCAGGACAAGTTGAGTGCCTTTTTCCTTCAACCACGGGTGGAATTGCTCTGGACACACTCATACACACACACACACACACACACACACACACATCATTTTTAAAACATATAACTTGCATAGCTGCATGTCTTGCATAAAAACAAGGGACTCTGTCTCCATTCTGACAAAGAAGCACTTTGTTTTAGGTTTTTTGTATTGAAAGTAGTCATTTTTCTATTTGCTGTGTTTATTTATGTGTATTTATTTCTCAATGAAGTGTGCAGAAGTCACAGACGAGCAGTTAGCGTTGCTTAACATGTGATATTACTGTAAACACCTCTGGACTCACCAACCTGGTCTCACGGCAATTCATACATATTTTACGAGGTGGCTAATTCGTACAAATTCATATGATTTCTTCTAAATCGTACGTATTTTACGAGTTAGCCAATTTGTATGAATTTGTACAGATTACCGAACCCTAACCCCCCGCCCCCAAAACTACCCGTCACAGGGTTTTAAACAAATCGTACGCGAGGTAAATGAAGTCGTACGAATTAGCACGAATTTGGCACCTTGTGGGAGTACGTACGAATTGGTCATGAGACTTTGTTGGATTCACACACACACTTCCAACAGAGCTATTTTTGTGTAATTTACAGTATTCTGGAAGTGTGTGCTTGTGATAATCGTGTTAAACTGAGGCATACCGACAATGTATGTGGTCGTCCAATCATATGCCTTCATCTGCCATTTTCACAGACATCCGACCAGTCGAATTCAACCGTTTATGTCATTTTGCGCTGGCAGGCACGTGTTGACAATGAGAATTCTGATATACCTCAAACACTTGTAATGTAAAGGTAACCTGATGAAACAATAACAATGATAGTAGAAGATAATACTGCTAAATAATAGTTTTGGAAATATTGTGACTTGAAGCTTTTTACTGTTCTGTACCGTCTTGTTGAGTTGAGTAAATTCCCTGTTCATTTTTGGCATGCTCCTTCAAAATCAGCCATCTTTAATTTGAGCTCTATGCGAACTTAACACTGAAGAGGTGTCAGAGCAACTTTGGCGTCATCATATGAAAACTTTGACCACGGGAGTCAAGATTGCCTGAAATTATCCAAAGCTTGTGTAGTAGTTAGTTCTTTTCAATTATGAGAAACACCAAAATGAGCTTTAGAGACCAAAGTAATATCATGGGGCAAATTGCTGTATACTTTTTGATTTTATTTTGATGTTCCATTTCTTTTTCTCTATCTTATTTCATTTATTGACCCATGTTTCTGTCCATAGGAAAATGCATTTCAGTTGAATTAGTGTTTGTTGTGCGTGTTCAAGTGATCCTGATATTTAAAAGACAAAAAAAAAAAAGATAATGAAAACCAGCTCTTCTGTTGTTAGGGAACCGCTGGTGATTCTTTTATGCATGGCTATTAATCTAACTGTTCAGAGACAGGACGACTCGTACGTCGCGGTCAGGGAGAGGCAGGAGGAACGAGGATTCGCCCAGCGGGGAACGTTTCAGTTTGATAACTGTGTTTTTTTTTTATCTATGTATTTATTTATTTATTTGCTTTGACAATATTGTTTTCTCCTTCTATTCCACCTCTATAAATGAAATTTCAAGGTAACTTAAAATCAAGGTTTAAGGGTTCGTAACTAAACTGTATGTCTATTTTATATATATACATACACAAAAATTAGGTAAATAATGTATTAGAAATGTCTGTGTCATATTTCACCTAAAAATAAAAATAATTGCATTTAGGAAATAGAGACTTTTTATGACCAGTACCTTTTTAGCATTAAGCCATTACAATTGCATTAATGCATTACATTTATTAATAATGATTAATTATTTGTGTGCATACACACACACTAATATATAAATATACACTAGGCAATAAAGAAGACAATAAAAACCTTTTTTGATCCACGCCAAATGTTGACTACTATATATATACATAAAAATATTTAGTAAGTACATAAAATAATAAATTCTATTATTTAATGAACATAAAGTCAAAACTGTTTGGCATATTTTCCTTTAAATATAAAAATATTTTATACGATAATACTGTATATTCTCACCTTTCCTTTGACTTTAAGTAAAATATAAGCTGGACATTTTCTTGTCAGGTTTGGTTAGATTCCCTCATATCTGTCCATTCTTCTTTGATTTAACATGTGTGGTTGATCAACATGTCATATTAACAACAGTGTCCCTGCATGCGTTCAGATCCGAGCCCCCTGCAGGCGAATCCTCCTCCTTCTTCTGGTACCAGAGAATCAATCAGAACCATGTGTCTTTGTGATGGTAGAAGACAATCAATTTCCAATAAGGAGAAGAACAAAAGACGAGAAAGAACACTTGAGAGATGGTCATTGTAAAGACTCGAGACTGGGAAAGAAACGCTGTGAGCGATGAGTGCAGCTGTGCATTTAGACTGTCCACCCATCAAGAAGGCATAATATAGATTTTTTAGCAGATTGCCATGGTAACTGTATTTCAGAACAGCTCTGATTTTAGTCATTTTCCAGTGAGGCTTTTAGACTGAAACATTTAGGTATTATGTTTTTCAGATGCATTAAACACCACAAAATGTCTTCATTTACTCTCCCTCGTGTCCTTCCAAATGCAATTCTGATTGTTTCATGGAATAAACATGAGCAGGAGCATCCAGTTAACAGGGAACTTTTTCTGAAACATTTTAGTGTCTCTGTTTTTTTTAGTATGTTTAGAAGTAATGTTCCCATAATGTTTCAAACATTCAGAGAACATTTAGATCCTTTACCGAAAAACCACATTAATTTCACGTTAAAATCCCATGTGAAATATACGGGACACGTATGATACATGAACTTTGCACAAGGGTATATTTGATTTTGGAACATTAATAGTGTAAATTTGTGAAATGCAGATTCCCATATGAGCCCTAATGTGGGTTTTCTGTAATGGTTCATAACCTAACGGAAACAATTAGCAAAACATTTTGTTAGCTTGATTTGTGTTTGAGTGAACTGCTCTTTTAAAACAAGATTATGTGTCCGGATAACACGTGGGACAGTGAGTTATTATTTACCTGCTGTTTCTGACACAATACAATCCATATGGACAGACTTGGTGACGAGCGCTGCACTGAGCTATGCAAGAACATTCCCAAATCCCGCCATTTCCTTCTCATATTCCCGCCAACTTCCCGACGCCATCCTCACGTGACTCAGGGTATTGCGATTGAATGCCTGATGAGGAGACACAGTACATGCGAATCCCGTATAAAATATTATATACCACTACGATTCTCCAAAAAAGTGCCTACGCTCAACTCACCAGTACACTCTGTGATTTTATTTTCTGTAAACCCTCCTATTTTTAATGTAGCTATAACCTACACGAAATGTGGTATCAATGGCACGATTTTCTGTTTACAGATAGAAATTGACTTTGGATATTATACGCAATGGTTAGGTTTAGGGTGTGGGGAGCGTATTATATGTAAACCAAAATGTGTATCGTTTGCACGCAAAAACGGCGTGTTATATGCACGTCAAACACGTGCATAGTGTGCACGCTAAAGACAGTTTCTGCCTTTGAATAGCACACAGTATAAAAAACGTGCTATTGATACTTATTATCAAATTCAGCGCTAAATGCATATTATCAGCGAGGGAGTTGTGAGAATAAAGACGCGGTAACATTTACCTCAGTGAAATTTTGCGGGCCAAATCCAGTCATTCCAGTAAATTTCTACTAAAAGTAGTAGTATCCCAAATCCAAGCACTGAATCACCGTAGTTTTACATTTAGTCAAAAGTAAGTCCAAATGACGACAGCCGCTTCATCTACCGCATACTGCTTTTGACGTGGTTTGTCGCGTCATTCTCCGAGCGTTTCGTTTCCCAGTCTTGATCTCAAAGGTTATGAATAGGTTATGTACAGTTACATACAGTATGTTCATATGTTGAGTCTTTTAAAGATGGCTACACCTGAGTGATAACTGTTACAGAACATCTGTAAAGTAAAAAGACCAGTATGGGTAAATACAATTGTGTGTTTTGAATAATTAAGTAAATAAAAAATTGGGGGAAAACACTTTGCTTCATCTTTTGAGTGAATCAACAGAAACATTGTAATGCTGCAGTGACACCTAGCGATGAGACCACAGCAGTAACACACTGGTCTGGAAACACACACACGTTGATTTTTGTGATTTATGGGGACTCTCCATAGGCGTAATGGTTTTTATACTGTACAGACTGTATGTGGTATTGTCCTACACTGACCCTACACCTAAACCTACCTATTTAGGAACCTATACCTAAACCTATTTATTAAAAATAATAAGAGCACATAAACATACTATAAATGTTTATATTACTAACACTTCAAAATAAACAAATGTAGTAACTGAACATTTCCAATGATGAAATGCATTAATGCAATTCCATTGTGGTACAAAATTGCATTCATATATTTAAATCATTCAAAATTCTGATGTAGCAGAAAGGTACAGACACAAAATTTTAAATTGAATACTTCAGCATGTGTTGTTTCTGTAGGAGTGATACCAGAAAGAAAATTTAAATGTCAGTTTGCTTAATTCAGATAAATTCTATTAAAATCTGTCCTTTTATATTGAGACAAACGTTAAAGAAAATGATGTTGTTATAGGGCCAACTTTGCAGGTTAAAGATGAAAACGGTCTTCTTTATTCACGATTTCAGAGCTTTTGAACAAATATATGAGCAGAAATATATACAAACAGACAAAAAACACCCAAGACAGTGAACAGGGTACAACATGCTTTTATGAATAAAAGGTATTTTCTCTTTTTTACAAGACAAACCGTATAAAACAAACATATGCATAGAAAATAACAGATAAACACTTAAGACAACATTCATACACATTATAATGGATGAGACCGTGAGATTGGATGAAAAAACAAAACAAATCGAGTTTAAAACTGCACTTTCATTCATCATGTGTGCTGTAAACCTTCTGGATCATTTTTAGCAAAGGTTAAACACATATGATGACCAAATAAAAGTGTTGTGCAGGAAAATGGCACATCAGAGACTCAATCGTTTCACCTGAAATATCAACGATATGCTAATGACATCTGGTGCTGAGCTCGATAACTCTTTATTAATGCCACTAAATGTTGAAGACAAAGTCCCTCTGTCACTGACATCTCTCTGTGAACTATAGACAGATGAAGAGAAATCATGTCTCATTGCAAAAATAAGCAAAAGACAAGAATATATTGCTTTACATTAAGAAACTTTGCATGATTAGGCTTCTATGTGTACCATGTAATACCTGAAATATTCACAAACTCAGTCTGAATGCTGTGAAACATCTCACTAGATTATGGCTCATATTCAGACAGCAAGTTCAAATGAGTCAAACGATGGTTTCATCCAATCTCACAGCCAGCAATAAAGACATCCGATGGATTTTACACAAGTACAGGGATGCGTTCAACACATTCAGAGATCAAAATGTCATAAAATGTAAAGAAGGCATGCAGAAATCCCAAATTGATACTTTCTGAAGAATAGCATTCCTGAACCTAATTGCTTACAAGTAGAAATATTAACACAGTAACCCCCTTTTCTTTTCACACAAATTTTACTAGTCAAATTTAATCTTATTCAATTCTAAAAAGGCTGCCTAGTACAGCGCTAATGCTAATTTTATTTTCTGTCATCAATGTACCAACAAATATCTTTAATAAACCTGATCTCAATACAGAGCAACAGAAATAACGATCATGAGTTTTATGACCTTAAAAAGGTAGAAAAACACAGTTTCTGCCTTCAACTATAACACTTACTGTCATGTTTTATGAGACTAACAGTCATATTTATATCTGCATAAAATTATTCTTGAGCATATGGCAGGTGAAGAGCTTCAAAACTGAGAACCTGAGAATCGCGGATGGAGATTCTCAATGGTTTGGTGGTTCACCACTAGATGGCAGTAAAGTTAAACGACAAAATCACCCCAGAAATGACGCTTCATATTCCCCAAAATCCTTTCAAAATAACAAAATACCGCCATAGGTCATTTGCAATTACAACACATCTCTCTTTAGATGAGTCTTTTCATTTGAAACACGTGGAAAATAATTCAAGAACGATGTTAAACTGACCTCCATTCCAGATAAAAATAGCTAACTCTTTATACACTTATTTTCATCGTTAGCTGTTGAGTACAACTTACAGTGTAGATATGGCTTTTTAGATAAATGCTAAAATAAAATTAATTAACAAACACGTTAAGCAAGTCGATTAGCATAAACATGTTTTCGCTAATCGCGAGCTACTGCTGTTTGCTCCAGGTGGTTAATTTTAATACTGTGATAATTAAGTAGTGACATGGCAAACCATTCACCACTAAAAATGACGAAATAAAATAATCATAATACAAGAGATATTTCTTCATGAAATGGCTACAAAACGTCCTTGATTTGCGCTAGGGACATTGGCTAGTTCTATGTATACAGTTAAATGGTAAACAGTACTTAATAACTACAAAAATAACACAAGAGAAATGCTGTCATGTAATGGATACACTAAACAACACTAATGATCCACATGTATGTGGGTCAGAACCGTTGCTGTAATGAGAGCATGAAACATTTTGTGAACTTCAGATGTTTTATTAAAAGGAGCGTTTTTCCACAAGAGATGCCCTAAATTAGAGCGTAATGGGGTCCGGTGGTTGTGACTGAGGATTTTTTGTAAAATAAAGCATGAGCGATAAGCGTTCGTGTGTGAGAATCAATAGGAGGCGATGGAGGGGGCCAGACTGACGAGGGGCCCGGGGACCACAAGACCTACTTTCTGGAGATGAGAGGGGCATCTGCTCCGCCGCCTGGGCTAATGAGAGAACAGACTCTCGGCTCGAACACCAGAACATGTATGAATCACAAAGAAGATCCTGTTTGAGTGCTGATGAGACAGCAGAGCTTTTATTGGACATGCTATCTTTGATATGAAGAAATGACATGATGCTCAGAGGATGTGTAAAAGCGGCTGTGTTCGGAATAACATACTACTCACACTATTTCTGCAGCATTTAACGCTGTTTCTTATATGCAAAGAACCCAGGTGACCTACTGCATTGACTCAAATGTACAGCTAAGCACACAGTGGAAAAAGGCATCCCACAATGCAATGCACTGACAACGTAGCACCATTTAAAACGTTTATCATTGCACGCGTTTTCACACACTATTTAAAAAAATATATGCGGTATATACAGTGCAGTATGCTAGTATTCCATTCTGAACACAGCCAGTCTAATTGACCACAAACCGGTTTTAGGAAAATTAAACCTCCTTGTAAAAGAAAACCATGAAACATTCCCAGCGTCTCCATTAATCTTGCTGCTTGAATGTTGGCAGATGTTGATGCTTGTAATGCAGCTCTGGGAGGAAAGATGGAAGAGAGAGAGACAGCGAGGACTGGATGGAGGTCAGGAACGACTAACTCGCTCAAAAGAGGGAGCTGATGAGCAGCAACTCAAATGATTAGAGGTGAACGTGTGATTGATCTATTGCTGTTCTCACTGCTTCAGAATCATCAGACTGAATAAGAGCACATAAAAGACTCAGTGCACATTTCACACAACCATAGATTTTTAAGTAAATGCCTGATGCTGCGAGTTTCTCCTATCGGATGATTGAGCATCATTCTGAATCATCAACTGAATTGAGATGCTTTGAAATACAAATTCTATTCCTGAATTTGAACTGCTGTAGCAAACGCTGCAAAATGGTAATGTAGAATTCAATGCAATGCATGAATTTGCCATAAACATCATATACTGAAACTTTAGATGATCAAAGTTGTTAAATGCCATATACAGAAGAATTATTTTTCTTTTAATTTACAATCATTATATTAAATAAATGAACTTATTGCAGGGTTTGTTTGTTTTTTTAAACATAAAAAATAAATAAAATCATTACTTGAAATAAGATAAACTAGTGCTGGGCATCCAAAATAAATGTGTTTGAGAACATAATATATGTGAGTGCTGTGTATATTTATTCTGAATATGTAAATACACACACATGCATGTATATATTAAAGAGAATAAGTTATGTTTATATATATAATGATTTTTTATATAAAATAAAATGTAAACACATATAATTTTTTTCTAAATATATGCTGTATGTGTGTCTTCACATATACTTAATAAATATACACACAACGAAAACCAAACCAAAATTTTGGTTTAAGGTTTATATAAATAATACAAATGTATAAATATACACATGATGCTATGATTTACTTAATGAAGATTCTAATTGTTTTCTTCCTGCACCTTCTGCAAATTAAATGCATAATAATAATAATAATAATTTAAAATTAAAAATGAAAATTCAAATATGCAATTCAAATTGTGAATAAATCAAGGTTTCTGAACATTCTGTGATGCAATTCAAATTAAAATTCACACCCAATTCTTAAATTCTGAGTTTTGCACAACCTGCATCAGGCATTTTTTCCAACAATGTTGATTGAAATTCAGAAAAGGGAACAGATAAGTTGAAGGTGCTCGAAGACACTTTACAAATCCTTTCTGGTTTAAACAGCAGAGAGAAATCCAGATCGTGAACAGTGTCAGCAGGTCATTTCAGTTCATCGTCCAGTTCATGGAGGAATACGATGTGAGGAGGTAAGGAAGGGTCACTGAGAGGAAGCCGGGTTTCTGTGGGATGGATCCCGGCTGAGCCTCTGATCTCTCGTTCTATCATCACCACACCTAAACACAGTGACTGACTGCACGGCTAGAGGCTAACGCTAACAGAAAGAGCTAAACTAAAACAGTTCAACCCATCAACAACATCGAATCACAGGCCACGTGGACAACATCTACTGTACTCACACGACCACGACTCCAGCCTACGGACCGTGGATGATGTCGGTGAGGTCTGACAACAACGAGCTGCGCTTCAAACACGCAAACCAAACAGCAAAGGGTCACAAAACCTGATATGTTTGCTTCACCTCATCCAGACGTTACCAAAGATGAAATACAGTCAAACCAGCTGGACGTCACACTCCATTTATCGCTTGTGTATCTTAACAGATTAGATAATGTCATAACGCTCAGGCCTTAAAAGATTAAATTAAGCACTTACTGTCATCACAGATTACCCCAATAATTAAAGAACGATGATCAACCTACTGTCTACAAAAGCAGCTCCCTTCTTCGGGAAATAGAACCTCGTATGTGATGATTTCAAACATTCCATTAAAATTCAAATATCAATGCACTCTAAAGAGAATAAGTACATGTCACCAAGAAATACTGAAATTAAATTTCCTATTTTAAATATAACTATTAAAAACTATTGCTTTTGAATATTAAACATTATTTATTGACTGAAAAAAAAACAGATTTTATTACATTTGCAAACATTTCTCGTTTGTTTAGTTTAACTCGTACTAATATAACCTACATTTAAATAAAAATGAATTAAAATTAATAAAATAAAGAAAAAGATAAAAAAATAATCAAATTACTAAAACTTTAAAATGAAATATGTAATTGCATTATTTTATTTTAAATGACTATGTGTGTATGGAATTAAATTATCAAAAACCATCTACTATGTATTACTATCTATACATATAAATATAAATATATATATATGGGTAGTTGACAAATATAAATAAGAACTGTGTACAGCAAAAATGTAGAAAAAAAACACTACTATGTATTTATATATACCCTTTGCCAAATTGTCCTTATTTATGTTTACTATATGTACACTATATTACTGACCAGTTTTTACAGGTTCTGTCGTGTTGCCTATTTAGCTCACTAGATTGTTGAACAGAGCATAGTCTATGCCTACTGTTAGCAAAAGCGTAACTAGCGTCGCTCTGGGGCTGAGAGTGAGTCTCTGCTCTTAGTTCATTATGTAAGTCAAGCTCAATGAAGCATCAAACATTCAGATTTCTACTCAAAGCCTCCGACAAACCGTCTGATAAGACATCAGTACTAACAACAGCATTTCAGAAGAAGACAACAAGGCAACCAGAACGTAATGCTGTAACATTTACACATCTTATGTAGGACTATTGTAAAAATGATTTAGTTTTTCAGTTGATTTTCAGTTGTATATAAAACAAAGATTATTGGAGTGTTTGAAAATAATTAAGAACTATTTTAGCCTTTCTAGTTTCTACTTCAAATTGTTTGTGAAAGTTACTAGTGAGTGAAAATTGCTAGTACACTAAATTTATTTCAGTGTGTACTGTAAAAAATACATTACATTTGGACATTTTACTGTATTAATATCAAGGCATTTTATGTGATTTTATTTACAGGTCTTTTACCTGAATTTTGTTTAGTGTTAACAGACATTTACTTTCACACTAATTATAGTTTTCATTAATATTTTGAATTAGATTACATATTTATATATCTTAATTTACGCTTTAAGCTTCAGATACATTTTTCCAATTTTGTTGTGGAAATTTGTTTTAATTTGTATCAATTTAAATTTGTAACTTTAAAAAATTTTTTTAATAGTTTTTGTTATTTTTAGTAACACTTTAATAAGGTTCATTATCCAATATGGGTTAACAAGTTAGGATTGAACAATACTTCTACAGCATTTGTTAATCTTTTTAATAATTTACTAATGCATTATAAAAATCACAAGTTGTGCTTGTTAACATTAGTTAATGCACTGTGTGTGAACTAACATTAGCTAACTAACATTTTATGAACTAATATTAAAATAACGAAAAAATACTGTAATACATTGTTCGTTAATGTTAAACTAATGTTAACAATTGAAGTCTTATTGTAAAGCGTTACCTCGTTTTTACTGCAGTTTTAGTTTTAGTTAATTGGCGCTTTACCACTGCATAGTACGGTACGGCACGGAGAAAATCATTACTGTGTCACTGAACTTACGACACGAGACACAACAGACCCGCTAGATTTAAATCAGCACAGCCAGCGAAGGGTCGGACGAAACTATTTTTTTTGATGAAACGCACCTTTTAACCAAAAATGGCTGTTTCGTTGTCTATTGAGGAAGTACAGACGTCTTGCTGTTAAAAACATCCACATGACGAGAATGAAGAACACCATTCCGTCGATATGCTCTTCTTCTTCTTCTTCTTCTTCTTCTTCAGTTTACATCGATATGCTCCAATGTTGTGTGTTGTTTGGGGCGCGTTTACGATGATGTCACGGCAGTAGAGGCGGCGCAATATAACTATAACGACACGTGAATAAACCCGCCCACTCTAAAGCAGCACTAAACTGCAGCGGAAGCGCAAAAACCGAGCCGTGTCGTAACGAGCCATGCCGAGTCGAGTCGTACCATGCAGTGGAAAAGCGCCAAAAGATTAAGTACTAAATGAAAAAAAGTGTCGCCTTGGCGACTAGTAAAATGTTTTAGTTTTTAAAGTTTTGTTTTGTTTTCAATTCATAAACAAATTTTTTTATTTATTTATTGTTTTAGTTTAGTAGAATACACCAGTGCCCACTAGTTATGTCATCCTGAAGGTGATATCCAGCAGATCTGACTGTATTTGTCATATTGCACACACACTCCAGGACGGGTGAGTTTAAGTTCGAACATTCTTCATTTATGGCTCTTGTAGCTTATTGGTTAACTAATCTGTTTTCAGCACCAGCAGCCGGTTAATACACGAGCATGATGCACAGAGCAAGTTTGTCATAATCGTTCTGCTTCTCAGTGGTTTCTCAGAAACACTGCTGTGGTGTTGAGAACAGATTCTGTTGAGATTTCAGTTGGCATATTTAAAACACTAAAGAAAAGAAACGATTCAAAGTAGTACAAAAACACATAAACAAATGAGAATACCCTCTACAGTCAAAGACACATGGACTAGATGGGCGACATGACTTCATGTACATCCGTGGTCACCAGCCAGGGACCCTCCCTCATTGAGACCCAGTCGGGGGGGATGATGGGAAATGACCTGGGGGTTTGGACTGGGCAGGAGAAGCAGAGACGTTCACACACCGGCCGCTAAAACATAGAGCGTCAGGACGAGAGAAAATCAGCGTGTGCATTATGATAATCTATATATCAATGATAATGTGCAATACCACTGTATAGCAATTAGTGCATGTGAAACAGAAAATGAATTCACAGTGAAGCCAATGAATAAACTAATGCATCTAAATTGTGCACTTATTAGTCATAAATGCATAAAAGAGGCTGAGTAGAAAAATAAAATATGCAGTTATTGCAAACGGAAGATGATGCACTATTGCTGTAAACCTCATGTAAGTATATGGCTCTAGTGTGTGTGTGTTTCTCGATGTTCCTGACGTCTAGCCGTTCCGACACTGATGCTGCCTCCCCCATGAAGGCCAGCGGGTTGTCGGTGTGTGCGTGGAGCGAGGCTGATCGAGGGGGATCGTGGGTAAGCCACCCCTCGTCAGCCCGGTCCAGGGTCATTAAAACATGAACCGTGCAGCCAGAACACAAAGCTGAGTGTATCTGGCTGACGGTGACGCGGCCGGTGCATTTGTCCCAACTCACACAGGTGCTCATCGCAGAAGCT
Organism: Enteromius trimaculatus; assembly: GCA_032361065.1. Lineage (NCBI taxonomy): Eukaryota > Metazoa > Chordata > Actinopteri > Cypriniformes > Cyprinidae > Enteromius > Enteromius trimaculatus. Next base: position 308,213 of record JAUMHP010000195.1, on the reverse strand, counting down.
GGAATGCGGAAATGACTCTTTTAATTGCGCTTTGCATAATTGTTTGCTTGTTTGTTCCATGCACAACAAATTTGTGAACTTTGATGTGATTTAGTTCCTCGTCTCAGCTGTGGTTTGGTGGAAGCAGGCTTTGCATTAAAGCGCATTATGGAAATCGCCTCGGCGTCTAAATTATTATGCTAATTAACAACTCTAAAGAGCAAATTTACATGCCATTAGTTTTTATAAATCATCCGAAGATGACACTGTGGCTGTTTCTCGAATTGTAATGTTCCGTTTAACCAGCCTACCGTTCACAAAACGATTATTGAAAGGAAACTTAATTGACAAAAAGTGCAAAAAAAGTCAGTATTTGTTACTGTATTGTTTGCCCAGCAGCTGCAGCAGAAAGGCAGTGAGAACAAGGTTGCATTGTTATTATCGTTAACTACGATTATTTAATAAAGAACATTAACTAAAACTAAATGTTTCAAATTAAGTTTACTTAAAGAGAAATTGCAAAAACTACTGGAACAGAAAACTGAAAACAGAAAACTAAATAAATATATATAAATATAATATTTTTTTTTACTAATATAACTATAAAAAAATAATAATTAGAAACATTCATAAAGCAAACAAAAAAACCCTACAAAAACCTGCAGAGAAAAAACTACATAAAAAACAAAAAGCACAATGAAAACAGAATATAAAAACAAAAACCAGTTCATAAGTATGTAATCATATTTTAATAGTGCCTAAATAACACTGCAAGCTGGTCACGTTTCTGTGTGTATTGTGTGTATTTCTGCGATTCAGCACCGTGTGTGTTAGCGTTGGGCGTTTATGCTTCTCCCAGGGGGCCCCTGGCTGCGTTGTTTCATATCATCTTCATGTTGAACTTGCGCGTTCCTCCGGATCCGCCGGTGGTGGTGGGTCCCTCAGTCTTCCTGAAGGAGTACTCCACAGTGAAGTTGTTCTTGCGCTGTCCTCGTCCGCGGCTCCATACAAACAGCAGCAGGAAGCAGAAGAGCACCACGCCCAGGAAAGTGATGCAGCCCATGGCCGTGGACACCAAGATGGTGGTCAAATCCAGCGTGAACTTGAGGAAAACACGCGTGCTGTTGAGCCCGGTGTCATTGAAGTCCACCGCGTACAGCGAACGGTTGGCGAAGAGCACTGAATCTGATGGCTGGCCCTTGACGGTCAGTGTGGCGAAGTAGGTGTCGTTTCCGCCAGCGTTGCTAGCGATGCAGATGTACGTGCCGCTGTCTGTCACCTGCGCGTATCGGATCTCCAGCGTCCCGCCGGGGAGAACTGTGATCCTGCCGTTGCTTTTGGAAGTGATCCTCCGTCTTTGTGGGGAGATCCAGATAATGGCCGGAGTTGGTTCACCTTCGGCTCGGCACAGGAACGACACTGGCTGGCCTTCATGAGCCGTCACCTGTAGAGACAGACACCAAAAACATATTAATCTTTAGTTCCAAACCCGTTATACATTTGATCATCTTTAGAACACAAATTGAAATATTTTTGATGGAATCTCTCTGACCCTGCTAGACAGCGAGGATATTACCACGATCAAGCCACAGAAATGTAGCAAGGAGATCGGTAAAGTAGTCTTTGTGGCAACAGTATTTTTACGAAGCTATGAGAATAATTTTTGTGAGCAAAGAAAACAGTAATAATGTAAAATATTCAACAATTCTTCTACCAAAGATAAGAATTGTAGAATAAATGATATTATTATTTTTATGCAGACATCTTTGCTTGGTTTAAGGAAAAACAATTAGTCCTTTTAAATCTTAAGTCATTTTACCTGTCAAATAAATGCATCTTGATAGAAAATGAGATATTATTTATAAGAGTTAAAATACACTTAATGGATTTTTATAATTATAGGATGGATGTGTAGAAACATTGCCAAAACACATTTATGTTCAAACAACATCGGTAATACTGTTAAAGCCTTATTAAGACTCATCCCTGCTCACCTGCTGCAACTTGCGGTTACGGATCTTGGGCTTCTGGCAGGTAAAGTAGTCGAATAATGCAGAATCGGTGAACATGCTCAACAAGTAGCCCTGCACCTCCGGCGGTCCAGAGCACACTGGCATCTTCCCGTCGAAGTTCAGGGTGCGTCTGCGCTGCAGGATCCACAGCAGACGACAGTCGCAGGACAGTGGGTTTCCGTCCACTCGAAGCGTCTCCAGGCTATTGACCGAGTGAAAGGAGCTCTCCTCCAGGGTCACCAGATCGTTGTTGGACAGGTTCAGGACTCGGATCTGACGTAGACCTCCCAGAGCGTGAGGCTCCACAGTGAGCAGGTTAGTGCTGACCATGTGCAGCTCCTTCAGTCTGCAACACAAGGACAGATTTGTTATGACCAGGTCCGGTTCTACAGGGAAAACAATTCCGGAAATGTTGGGAAGTTTTTAAAATGGGAATAAAATGAAAATGAAAGGACTTTGAAATGACATGAGCCAATATTTTATTCACAACAGAACATAGAGAACATAAAGGTTTAAATTGAGAAATGTTTCACTTTTATCCACTGAATGAGCCAATTTCAAATTTGATGGCAGCTATAGGTCTCAAAAAGTCGGCACAGGGGCAACAAAGGACTAAAAAGGGATGTCTTAGAGAGGCAGAGTCTGTCAAAAGTAAAGATGGGCAAAACCTCTACATTCCTCAACATCAAATCGCAAAGGCTTTGCAAATCTCATCATCTACAGTGCATAACATCAATAAAAGATTCAGAGAAATCTCTGTGTGTAAGGGACAAGGCTAAAGACCTTTGTTGGATGCTCGTGGTCTTTAGGTCCTCAGATGACACTCATCACTCGTAACATGATTCTGTCATTGACATTGCTAAATGGGCCCAGGGATACTTCCAGAAACCATGTTACTAAACACAATCTGCCAAGCCATCTGCAGATGCCAAATAAAGCGCTATCATTCCTTCCTTTTTGCATGAAGCTTTATTTAACGTCATGTTCTGTGGGCAAAGGCTCATTTAAAATGGCCTGTTTCAAAGTGGAAAAGTGTTCTATGGTCAGAAGAGTTTTGGGTTACAAATCCAACACACATGCAATAGGTCATGACTTCTCTAGTGTTCTTTTCAAAATCCAGCATCTCTGATGTTATGGGTGTGTCTAAGTTTATATGTTATGGGCAGCTTGCAAGTTTTTGAAGACACTACGAATGCTGAATAACATATAAATGTTTCAGAGCAACATATGCTTCCCTCCAGATGACATCTATTTCAGGGAACGCCTTGTGTATTTCAGCAGGATAATACTAAACCACATACTGCAGCTATTACAACAGCATGGCTTCTATTAGGAGTATCTGGTGCCGAATTGGCCTGGCTGCAGTTCAGATCTTTCACCTGAACATTCGCTGCATCATTAAAACAAAAAACAGACATCAGACAACATGCCCCTTAGACCCGTATCAGATATACATTTCTGATTAGCTCATTTTGAGCATAACATTTAAAAATTTCTCAGTTTAAACATTTGTATATTAAAAAATATAATATAAAAGGCTGTTTTAGGAATTGGTTTTGTCCCTCTTTTGTAAGTCGCTATGGATATAAATGCTAAATATCTAACATCTAATCTAATTTATTATGAATTTGACACATTAAAATTTTGAGCAGATGAAGCTATACTTGCATCTTTAGAGATTCACAAATAATTTTGACACGTTCATGGTCACATGGCATGCAGTTAAACAAATAAACCACATATGAACCGGCCTGATGAGGTCCCGAAAAGCCCAGGACTCAAGAGTAGAGATGGGGTTGTAGGAAAGGTTCAGGGCCGTCAGGTAGGCCAGGTTTCTGAAGGACGCAGACGGCACCGAGGTGATGTTGGTGTTGGTGATAAAGAGCCAGGATAGGTTGAGACCCTGAAAGCTGAGAGGTGAGATGTACTCCAGGTACGGCCAACTGTCCACCTCCAGGCCTCTCAGTGCAGACAGCTTTCGGAAGTTCTGGTCCTCGAGGGCTGAGATGCTGAGTTGGCGCAGGCGAAGGGTGACCAGGTTACGCAGGTAAGACAGAGTCTGACCCGATATGGACGTCAGGTTGCACCTCTCAATGGTCAGATCTTCCAGACCGATCAATCCTGAGAAAGCCTTGTGAGAGATGTAGACCAGGTCATTGTCACCCACCTGGAGAATGAGGATAGAATCATTAGCATGACTGCAGTTAATGGGATTTATTTACCTAGCGTGACCCTGGAACACAAAACCAGTCATCAGGGTCAATTTTTATTTATTTATTTATTTATACATAATCTAAAGGCTGAATAAATTAGCTTCCATTAGTGTATGGTTTTTGTTAGGATATAAGAATATCTGGCTGAGATACAACTTTTGAAAATTTGAAGATTTTTTATTGCACAAATGAAAGGAAGTCATTTAGGTTTGAAATGACATGAGAGTGGGTAAATGATGAATGGTGAACTATGCATTTAATGTTTGTTTGTTTATTTTTTAAAATGAATGAAATAATACTCTAAAACTCTAAATGGCTTCTTCTTATTGGCCTTTGAGTCATTGGTTCTTTCGATTCATTCAAAACACCTCTATGCTGCTCACAAACGTACAACAATTGTGCTGTTGAGCAGCTATTTGTTTGAGCAGCGCCCTCTACTATTCATTTCCCTTTTGTTGTGAAAGTGCTTTTACAAAATAAATTTTATATAAAAAACAAACAAGCCCTGTGCAGAAAGTAACTCAAAAGTAAAGTTACACAATACTTTTCATGTCATGTAACTAGTGCTGTCAAACAATTAAATCTCACCCAAAATAAAAAAAAAAATTTGGTTTACGTTTATATTAGTGTTGTCATGGTACCAAAATTTCAGTATTTGGTACCAATACCAGTGAAAATCCACGGTTCTCTGTACCAATTTCGGTACCAAAGCA
>JAUMHP010000195.1:287497-303196 GCA_032361065.1 Enteromius trimaculatus | reverse complement strand
CTGATGATTGATTCACCTGCTTGTGTTCAATAAAAACTATATTTTGAACTAACCTCCCTTTGCATCTCTTGTCTGAGCGTGACAAATATATATCAGTGTTCATCTAAACATTGAAAGTATCAAAATGTTTAAATGTAACAAGCTACATACCGTAAAAATTTAATTTACAATAATCACATCAATTTCCATGCTGTTAAATGAACACTAAAGATTTAATCATGAATAAATATCTTTCTATATTTTAATTCAAGGAAGTTTTTAATGGTTTTGTAAGAGGAACGGGCTGAAGTGTTTGTTTTGTAGGTTTGTGAATCTGCGAGCGTCTCCGTCTTTAATGTGTCACTCTCTTCTCTTTCTCTGGGAAACGCCAGGCTGCTCCAGATCCTCTCCTCCTTCATCTGTGAGTCATGAATTTATGATGGGACTCAAAACCGATCTGTGATTCGACGTCTTTGTCCCCTTCACGCATGCCGATGGTTCACAATGAATAATTCAGTACTTTTTCACTCAAAAATTATGAACATGGTGTCTGTTCGTGGTGCTGTTTGAGCTATTTTAACACAGAGAGCGTCACATCTGCCCTCAGCATCCCTGTGGTTTACCGCTGTATTTCTCAGTGTATATGGGTTCATTAGGTCATTGTTGACGAATAACATTCAAATCAAAAGTATTCAACAACTACATATAAACTGAATCAAAGTGAAACAGTACTGACTGTCTGCATGTTCAACACTACAGGTGTTGTTCACCAAGGATGTGTGTGTGTTTGTATTTAAGAGATCTTTTCTCCATAATGTGCATGAAAGAGAACAATCCTACAAACAAATACATTTGAGGTCAAAAGTTTACATCCCCCTTTCAGAATCGGCAGAATCTTAATTATTTTACCAAAATAACAGGGATCATACAAAATGTATGTTATTGTTTATTTAGTACTGACTTGAATAAGATATTTTACCCGGGGTGAAAAATTTTGGAAATTTGAAGCTCACTGTAAATGTAACTTATTTTGTCTTGTGTAGCTTCTGAAGGGCAATACTAAATGGAAAACAGATATTTTAGCAAAATAAGAAAATGCAAACATTTCAAAAGTAAAAAAAAAGAAGTTCTGATCAAAAGTTTGCATGATCAATGCATGGCTTCTCTCTTAGGAGCATCAGTGAGCGCTTGAATCTTCTGCTGCATACGTGTCCCCCAGATGTCCTCAGTGCACAAAAAATGTTCTCAATATCATACAGTCAAAAAGAATTTCTTTGAGCTGCAGGATTTGTCTAAAGAACAGCAGACAGTTAAACTGTTCAGGACAAACAAGAGACTCATGAACAACTATCACTAAACTAAAACTCACACAGCTGGGGATCAATCAGAGAACAACATTTAAAAATGCAACTATTATTTTCTCTTGTGTACTGTAAACATCTTTTATGTGAAAATATCATACTAAATAAACAATAACAAGCATTTTTTATGGTCCCTCTTATTTTGGTAAAAATAATGAACATTTTGCAGATTCTGAAATCTGAGATTCACTCAAGGCATATTTCACCATCATTAAACAATACATAAGACATACAATACATTCATTTAGATTTCATTTTACATTAAAAATTACTTAAATGCCATCTAAAATACCTTAAAATAAAAAAAAAAAATTAAATAAAAAAAAAAACACAAAATACGAAACGTCTTGAAATGAACTGAAGGAGACAATTTAAAACAAATCAATGTATCACAAAATAATTGAAAATATAATGAAATGTTGGAATCAATTAATGTGAACCCTAGTGAAAAGTGAGTACAGATAAATAAATTGTGATGTGAAATGTATTTATGTAACATGAACCATTAAATATGACATGCTATACAACTTGAAATGAAAATTGTCACTGCCTCGAGCGATATGAAGACATGAATGCATCTTGTTACGTTTGTCGTGAGTTTTGTGTGTTTCCACAGCTGTCCTCCATTTACTTATTAGTTCCATGTGCTTTTATACCCTGTCTGTTTCAGTTGAGTGGGTCGATCAATGTTGAATGTACTCTCCTCGTCTCCTGTTCAGACTGCTTTTGTTTATTATTAAAAGATTCTTATTTGTTTTGACTCCTTGACTCCTGCTATCTCCTTCATCCACCTGCACTATAACAGATTGATCGACCGAATACAGCATGATGGAGTGGGCCAACGAACTGTTATGTGAGCTTCAGCAAGGAGATCGGCCATTGGAGCAGTATATGGAGGATTTCCTGAGCATTTTCCATTAAAAGGGAGTTGGAGTGATTCCCTTATTAACTTCTATTTTTGGATGGAACTCAACAATGATTTCTTTGGTTTGATTTTCCCTGATGATCGTAGCAAATCTGTAGTTGAGTTTTCAAATTTAGTCCTAGAGTTCTGTATTTGGATTAAGTAATTCCGTATTTCCGAGTTTTATGTTGATATTGTGAGTTCACATTCTAGTCCCATCCAAAAACAGAAGGACACTCCAACTCACCACGAGCCAGACTCCTCCATCTACTGTCCCAATGTGCTCGCTCTCCCTCCAAAACAAGCTAGCCCAGTTCCACGAAACTCCATCTGCCCATTCCTAACCATGCACTTCAAGAGCGCCCCTCCGAGCATGCGCTGATAGAGCACCTCTTCACGTCTGTGCCATCAGAGCATCCAGCAGAAACTCCGCTGCAATCCGTGATCCAATTCCCCGCAGATTCCTCTCTCCATTCATGGCTAGGAGAGTCGTTCCTTAACCCCGTTCACAATATGTGGCCCGTGCGTGCTCCTCCCAAAACTATGTTTACAAACATCCCTTCACAAGTTTGTGAGGCTTGCCCCCCCAAAAGTGGCGGGAGAGGACAGCAGCCAAACATGCCCCCCAAAGAAGGCATGGAAAGGGGTGCTGGCCGAGCGGGACACCTCGCCTTGTTTGGGGGGCGGCCTTGTGAATGGGAGGTAGGTATCTCTGTTGATGAAGGCGGGAAGTTATGGGAATGGAGGCTGGGCTGAGACCTGAGAGAGACAGGGTGAACTAAGGTGCTTCTGATGGAAGCTGTTTTAGGGCCTCTGGTGGACGCGGGGTGGCGGGAAGGAAGGGAGAATGGGAGCTGTGTTTATTAATGCACTGACTGTGGCTTCGTTGTCATGGTGTATAACAATGCATGAAGTAGTCCATTCTGACCCCCAGAGGGCGGTGGCGACAACAATGGAGTACAGTTCAAATAGTGCGGAGGAAGTTAGATGGGGTGGCATCTCTAGCAGTTGGGAGGGCCATGGGGATGCGGACCATCGTATTGCGATAGAAACCACCAAAGCCGATGGAGGGGGCTGTGTCAGTAAACAGTTGGATATCGACTGGGGAGGAAAGGGCTTCGTTGTAAAAGAAGTGTGGCAATTCCATTGAGAGAGAACAGACACCCAGAGCTGGAGTTCATGGAGGCAAGGGGCTGTTAGGGAAATTTGGTCTGCTAGGGAGTGGGTGCAGGAGGCCAGGGTTAAGAGATGGGAGATGAAGGGGCGGCCCTGGGGAATGATTTGCATGGCGAAGTTTAAGTGCCCTAAAACTGACAGGAGTTTTCGTTTAGAGCAATGGGGGTTGGTTAGGAGGTTAGAAGAAATCAGTATGATTCTGTCCACTTTCTCCTTGGGGAGGGAGGCGACAAATTTCTGGGAGTCGAGGTTAATACCCAAAAATTCTATGCAGGTGCTGGGGCCTAGTGTCTTTTCATGGGCGATGGGGACGCCTAGGTCTGCGAAGACCTCTAAGACTGTTTTCAAGTCAGCGGCTGGGAGGGAGTGGGAGGGGGAGAAAATCATCTAGGAGGTGAATAAGGAATTTGGACTGGTTTTGCATCCGAAGGTGAGGCGGATGGCCAAGTAGAATTGATTTTGCCATTGAATACCGAAAGGTGCCAAAAGTCGGGGTGGATAGGCATGACTTTAAAAGCAGAAGTGATATCTACTTTAACCATCCATGCTCCTTGATGATTGACATGGCTTGGTCAACAGTGTGGTAGTTAAGTGTAAATTCTTCTAGGCTATTGATACTGGGGATAGGTGAATTGTGGGGAGAAGAAAGATCGATGATTGATCGTTTCTGGGACGGGTAGAAGAAGTTAGCGCTGGGTGAGTGGTAATGTTCTTCTTCTTAGCGCTACTCTTTTTGGCTGGTGATGAAGTGGTTGGTGGAATGGCTCAGTCTTGTTAGCCTTTCGGGAATATGGGATCCCGGTTGACGCTAGAGCCTGACGAAGTGAGGTTATGGTCCATTTCCCAGCTGAAGAACAAGTGGAGGCGTAAGAAGAGGCTGGCGAGGCCTAAGGAGATCTGTCAGGTGGAGGTGATCTGGAGCGTAGGCGTCTAGGAGAAGCCGTGATGGGAGGCCGCGTGAGCCTGCGGCCTCGCTCTTGGTTGAGCTCAGGCGGGGGCAGCGGCTTGGCTAGCTGCGGCTAGGAGAGACATAGGTTTCTCATGTTCGTAATCTGAAGAATCGATTTGTGACATCTTGCTGCAGAGTAAATCATGCGAAGCTAGATGAGAGAGGGACGTAATCGAGAGTATTTAAGGCGGAAGCAGACAAACCGGATTGGATAACGATTAATAGGCTGATTAGAGATAATTTGGAACCAGCTGTGGCTAAGCGTTCATGCGTGCTCCCCCCGAAACTATGTTTACAAACATCCCTTAAGGTGTATTTTACTCTTTTTTTTTATGTTGCATAAAAATATATTCATTTTTAACTTTTATTTATTGCAAAATTAAATGTTAAAAGTTAAAATTAAATTAAAAGTGTTTTTCAGTATATAGATTTATTTTCATTTCATATTTTATTAGGTTTGCCATTTTGAGGAACATTTACAGCTCATCCTTTTTAATGCTAATATTCTATTCTATTCTATTGTATTCTATTTGTTAAAAACACAGCACCTGCTCTCTTGTTGCTCTGATTGCTTCTATTGTTCTCCTCATTTGTAAGTCAGTTTGGATAAAAGCATCCACTAAATGTCTAAATGTTGCATGAAAAAACAAATGCATTTCACGTCTTATGTCTGCTTTATGAATGTGTGTGATGAACTTGAGTGTGTGTGCATGTTTATGTGGTTTATGAGGGCACAAATTTGCATATTGACATGGGTATGACATAGGAATTACAACATGAAGGTGATTTATGAGGACATTTTCAGTGTCCCCGTAATTCAAAAAGCTTAAAAAAACATACTAAATGGTGGGTTTTTCTTTTGGAAAATCTAAAAATGTAGTTTCCTGTAAGAGGTATAGGTTTAGGTGTAGGGTCAATGTAGGACAATACCACATACAGTATGTACAATATAAACACCATTATACCTATGAAGAGTCCCGGTAAAATCACAAATGTGTGTGTGAGAGAGTGTGATGGAGTGGAGCCAGAGACTCTGTGCCAGTCGTCTTTCATTACAGCCAGCACTCCTGTTGCCATAGTAATTCACTATATGGCACCGTCTTCGATGAATCTCTGTCAAAACGGCACAAAAATCGCTTACCGTTACACGACTCGTAACATGTGCAACACACACACACACCTACAGCTTCTAACTGAGTTTGACCCTGATTTGCATTTCTCAGAGCGCAGCAGAGATTAATAAAGAGTGCTTCAGAAAGTCAGAAAAATATGGGACAAAATGTTTCACGCCCACTTTGAGTGACAGAGATTAATGAGTCAAACAATGACTGTTAAAATATCACCATCTGCTTTCACTAAACACAATGAACACAGTCTCTTCTGCTCAACAAAGCTGCATTTATTTGCTCAAAATTACTGTAAAATACTGTTTTCTATGTAAGTATCTGTTAAACTGTAAAAAAGTTTATTTCTGTGATCAAATCTGAGTTTTCAGCATCATTACTCTAGTCTTCAGTGTCCCATGATCCTTCAGAAATCATTGTAATATACTGATTTACTGCTAAACAAACATTTCTGATTATTGGCAATGTTGAAAACAGTCGTGCTGCTCAATATTTTAATTTTTTTTGGAAAGAAAAGCTTATGTGGTTCTAATCAAAATAAATGTTTGATGGTTTAACTTTGGGAAGTTAATAGATTAGGGCAACCAGGTCATTTAAAAGCTGTGATGTAAATTATAGTGATATATTATAATAAATAATGTATGTTTATAATAATAATAATAATAATAATTTATTATAATTGACAATTATATTTAGAGATGCACCTATAGACCAGCTAGTGATTGGAATAGGACAATTTTTTTGTATGATCAGCCCAGATCGGTGACCGACCAGTCAGTCTCACGTCTGCCGATCTTTTTATTGCCAGTGGCAGCGCAGGCAATTACGTCACTACAAGAACACTCACAGTCTGGTGATAACATATTGTTGGTATGAAAGTTCTTTTCTTTGAGTGGAGATGACACAGAGATCACAGTTTGTAACGTTTGTAAAGCAATAGTGGGGGAACAAGCTCAAAAACGATGGAGCAAATAACCTAATAAGACACTTAAAACACTATCCTTTAGCTGAATATGCCCAGTTTGAAAAGGAGAAAGTGGCAAAAGCTAGCACGCCGAGTCCAAGCCAAAGCTCATCAGCCACAGGTCAGCAGCCTGTACTATACTTTATCAGAATGAGCAGTGAAAAGATCAAAGCAATCACAAGGATAATTATGGCCCTTGATGACCAGCTTTTCTCCATAGTCGAAGAGAGACGTTTCAGAAATTTGATAAATTACCTCCAAAATTTATTATACCGAGCGGGCGGTATTTTTCTGACGTTGCCTTACCCGAGTTGTTTAACCTTGTGTCAAAACACACAAAGCATGTTACAAGCCGATCCTGAGGGAGTCATACATTTTACTACTGATATTTGGACATGTAACTTTAGCTTAATGTCAATGATGAGCCTGACTGCTCACTGGGTTGACAAAGATTTTCAGTGACAACAATTACTTCTGCACTGTAAAGAAATTAAGGGATTCCATACTGCTGCCAACTTAGCGGAAACCTTTGACAAAATGTTGCAGCCATGGGATTTGGGCAAGAACAGGGTTCACGTTGTGCTTCGAGATAATGCACGAAATATAAGCAAAGCACTTGACGAGGCCGACTTGGCAAGTTTGCCATGCATGGCTCATGCATTACAGTTGGTCGTGAATGAGGGTGTGCTCTCGCAGCCAAGCATCACCGGTGTGCTTCAGTTCAGAGAAGGTTCGGCGAGATTGAAAAGGAGCCACTGTATACCTTGGCCAACATTATTGATCCCAGGTTGGTGATTATTGATGATGATTATTATTCCTATTATTTATCATTGATAATATATAATATAACATTATATAGGAGTTTTATGTGACCAATCCTTCTTGTCTATTGGTCTTTTTATGTAAAAGCTACAAGAATCGCTACTTTTCAGCAGATGGAAAAGACCAAGTGAAACAAGCACTTTTGGCTACTCTGGAGGGGAAGACCACACAAGACCAGGCCCCCAATGAACCGGATGCAGAAGCTTCTCCAGTACCTGGCCCTACCGCAGAAGTACCTCCAGCCAAAAAGCCATGTAGTCTATTACTTTCAGTTCATGATGAAACACTGAAGGAGAATACTGAGATGCAGTTGATGGCCAGCCCCTCATCTGTGCTACCTCTCCGAGTTGCTCAACAGCAAAGGCAAAAATGCTTTGACCTACTGGAAGATCAACAAAGATCATTACATATGCACTTGCTCAAAGCCCTACCCAAATGTCTGTCAAATTCATAGATGAAAATGTAATACCTATACACGTGAGAGGTTAATATATATATATATGTTCCCCACACTAAAGTTTTCATTATTATTTTTTTTTTTTATTTTTTTTTTTTTATATATTATTGGATAAATGGAAACAATAGCAGATGACAGACAGAAATAAAGATCAAAGCAAGCCAGAATACTGCTTTAAATACACACAAGCATTTACAGTACACACTTGATACGAGCCCTGCAGCTGTTAGTATATAACACACATTCACAATTACAGTCTTTCAGATAAACTGCACACTCTTATTGATCAAACTGCAGGAGCCTAATTAATGTAACTGATTGGTCCACCTGGGCCAACAAGACACTGATAGTAGCAGTAAGTACTGCATAGTATACACTGCATTCAGCCTAAAATTCCTGCATCATATTCACTGAATAATGTCCAATGCATAAACAGTGTCTGGATTACATCACACTTTCTCACTAAATATGATGCATTTCATTGCATTTTTGCGGCAAAGTTTAGGTTCTCTGTAATCAGAAGATATATGAAAAGATCAAAACATATACATATGTTAGTCTGCATTTGACAATGAAGCTTATGGATGTCATTATAATCAGACATGGAAGTGAGCAGCAGTTTTTGTCTCTTCTGAGGAAGATTCATTCACGTCTTTGAAAATAGTGTACAATGTAATGTTCTTTTTGTTTTAAATATACTTTCTTTAGATTGTTTGAGAATTCAAAATAGAGCACTTAATTTGTGTTTACACACTATAAACCCTTATTCAATTAACCATTTATTCAGTTTTACTACAATAGAAAAAATACCTTTTTAAACTGGTTCTTAAATCTAAAGGAATTTGTGTTTGTGTATACTTTGTTTCTTAATTCTTTGTTTAACTGTACTCTCTTAATGATTTGATGTTTTGTAGGGTTTAATAAAAAAATAAAAAAAAGAAACCAGAAAAAAAGATTTGTGATATGTGCTCTGAAGTCCCCATCTGAATCTAATGATTTGCTCTCTGAAGTTGCGATCTGAATAAAATGATTCACGAGTCACGATCTGGACTTCAGAGTCCCGTCTGAATAATTATTTGCGAACGATAATTTCAGACCAGCACATCAGAGCTCAGAATCACGCATTTTACAATTAACAAAATGATTCACAAAACATGCTCCGAAGTCCCGACCTAATTTAAATGATTCCATAGTAAATGACTCTTTCCGCAACATTTTTTAACATCAAAATAAAAAAATCTAAAGGTTTTTGTTACTTTTTCCTCTCACAATTCTTTTTTTCTCGTAATGTCTTTTGTTAATGAGTTTGGAGATTTAAACTCACAATTCTAAAATTCACAATTTTATCAAAGTTGAAAGTTTACATTTGAATTATTTAGTCTCATGACGTAAACAGCTTTCATTTAACTATGCATAATTAAATTATATATTTTATATATGATATGATATATCCTAAATCCTTTTTGTCATTAATATATGTCATGCATATATACACACACACAAACACACTGCATTTGAAAAATATTCATTCTTGTTTTTGTGAAAAAACTATGTGATGACAGTTTTTGGTTTATAAACTCAACACCGTTATATTATTACATTATTGTTAGGCCTTTTTCTGCAAATTCACAGGATTATTTTTAGATAATGTGATTCTAAAAAAAATTGTTTGTGAAACTAAACAATGCAACAGTGTTTTGATCTCATCATATTTAATTCAAGTTTAAAGGAAGCAAATCAACATTACACAAATAATACAAACATCATTCTAAACGGCAACTAAATAGTTTTCAAGCTCATCATCATCACCATATTTACAATCAAAACAATCACGGCTTCCAAAAAATAACAGATACCAGATATTTTCTGAACAGTTTCATGAAAGTAATTTTGATACGAGACTAAAATACCAGCCCTTCTAATACTGGCCGAGCTATTTTAAGGCAGTAATCAAACTTTAATCAATTTAATAAATCTTTCAGACATAAACCCTGGATTCGAGCCATAACATGAACACGGCTCTGTAATTTCCTCTGCATCGATCTAGCTCCGCTGCTCGTTTGATCTGTGAATCATTAATTCAAATGCAATATTGATAAGAGTCATATGACAGTGTGAGATTGTGTTCAGATTTATGGCCGGTCCTTCACGACTAACATCTGTTTCAGAATCTAAAAAACCCCTAACATCTAATAAATGAGACACAGAATAATGAAACGAAATCTGTTTAAATGCATCTTTAAGAAAAGCAGTGTGTCTGTCCACAGACGTGTTTTCAGAAGCGTGTTTGATCAGCATCAGACGCTCTGGGTCTCGTACACACTGTAAATTCTCGGAAGTGACAACAGCATTTAAATGAACAAGACTAACTCCCGCATCTGTGATGATGGACTAGGGCTGGGCGATATATATCGTACGATATATTATGCGCATCTCATCAGTAAAGACGGTTCTTTGATTAGCACTAAATCTTCGTCAGCTGTTTTCAAATGCAGTGCCAGTTTATACACAGAGCCGTAGATCGCTGAGAAGCTGCGCCATTGAATCACCCGCGAAACTAACGCGGTCAGTAATGTACGGCTCTGTTCATAAACTGCTGCTGCATTTAAAAACAGCTGATGGAGACTTAGCGCTAATCAAAGAACCGGCTTTACTGACGAGATGCGCATAATATATCGTACGAGTGGCTGGTAACTTTTTGAAGATACCAGCCAATCAGAATTTCCACTAGACAAATTTTTACGTGGTGAAAATAAGAGATTATGAATGCCACTGAATGAAAATTTTATCATTTTATTAACAGTGCATGAAATTGGCTGGTAAGTTTTTATCGACACCCGGCAAAATGATTTTTAACCCGCATTTGGCGGGTTGGCGGGTGTTAATTTCGAGCCCTGGATATATATCGCCCAGCCCTATGATGGACACAGAGGAAACCATAGCAGTGCACTGTAGTTATCAAAACAATGGAAGTGTAGAGTTGAACTCAACTCTACACTGCATTTCAACTCAGGAACTGCAGGAGTTACTCACTGAACAGAATAAAAATTCAACACAGACACTGCATTAATCAATCCAAGTCTATCCATTGATCTCTCTATCATTCTATCCATTCATCAATCCATCCATCGTTCTATAATTTATCCATCGATCTATCTTTCTGTCATTGTTTTATCTATTTATCCACCTATCATTCTATCCATCATCTATCTTTCCATCCTTCTATCAATCTATCATCTACCCATCCATCAGCCATCATTTTGTCCATCCATCTATCCATTGTTCCATTCATTTATCAACCTATCATTCTATTCATTATCAATCTTTCCATCCATCCATCTTTCTATCATCGTTTCATCCATTTATCCACATATTATTCTATCCATCCATCCATCAGCCATCGTTCTGTCCATTTATCCGTCTATCAGTCTTTCTATCTATTTTTCCATCTATTGTTCCATCATACATCTATCAAAGTATTATGCCAGGACTCCCAGGATGAAGAGATTTATTTTAACCTTCCTGGAAAAATAACAGATAAATAAATATTGTTCCATCTGTCCATTTATCCATCCATCTTTCTATTTTTCTACCCTCAATCCATTCATCTATTTATGCATATATCCATCTATCTATCCTTCTATGCACACATCTATCAGTAAGTCAATCTATCTGTATGTCTATCCATCCATCCATCAAAAGACTTTGCTTATCATTTCTTATTTACAGACACAAAGTGAGTCCAGCTAACTGAGAGATGGAGAAGATCTCACGCTCAAATGTTTGCCGTTGCCGTCATAATGAGCTCAGAGCAACACGAGGACTCTTGTGAGAATTTCCTTGGCACTTGAATGAATCACTGATGTAATTATCTCATAAACAAGTACAGCCGCCCTCCACGACGTCCAGAAGAGATGGACGATGATTAACATTTTCACACACAAGGTCACTTTATGTTTGTCTTTTGGTTGAGCGGGAAACCTGTTGAATTTTCTCTGTTAAACAGACATGCCTATCTATCTCCTTAATGAAGTTAAGAAGCTGCACGCCACACTGATATGATTGCAATTCAATTTAGCCTTCAGTAATAAATCTGTCTTGCTTTTTGTTCATCATTCATGTCTGTGTTGAGCAAAAGTGGAAAGAAATCTGTTAAAGCAGGGAGATCTTCTGTAAAAGCTTTGGGGTCAGTTTTTAAATGTTTTTTGAAAGAAGACTCTTCTGCTCACAGAGGCTGCGTTTATTTGATTAAAAATATAGTAAATAAAAATACACTAAAAATATGAAATATTTTTAGAATTCAAAATAGCTCTTTTCTATGTCAATATATATTAAAATACAAAACTGAATTTTGAGCATCATGACAGTCTTCAGTGTCACACAATCCTTCAGAAATCATTCTGATATACTGATCTGTTGCTTAAGAAAAAAAAAGTGAGTTCTCAAAGGTTCTCAGTGACAGAGACCATTGTAAAAATGTACTATTTGCTACACATTATCCATGTATTCTGTGAGCAAGAGTGTAAGATATAAACTGAGTAATATTCAGGTGATCATGTGACCTCTACGTCAAAATGTTAAATGCACTTCATTCATTCTGTTTCAATGACTGAGTGCTCCTATAAATCTGCTGATACTCGTCTCATAGTCCATTAGCCTGAGTTTTTTCAAAATGACTTATGATTCATACAGCTGGTCTTTGTCTCATCAGTCAGATATCAGACAGTCTCTGTCTTATAATAGAAATCTCATAATTCTACATGTCTGTTCTATTATTCTGGCATGAATTCTAATTGGACGAGGGAGTCAGAGGTGCTGTTTAACACTGCAGCTACAGTACAGAATCTCATGCAGTTTCTATAAATATACATAAAACTCACAGCAATTCCTGTATTATCATATGTGTCATGAGTTCCTGTTGAAGAGCCCACAAGCTGCTCCAGAGTGCACTCCATCCAGAACTTCACCTTCATCACAGAAACTCCATTTCCCATATCACCCCACGCTTAAGACTGATTGCACACACCTGCCCAGGAACTGATTGCATCACACATACCTGCACCTCATCACCACACCCACAAACTGATTACACACACACACACACATATATAAAATAAATAAAACTGAAAATAAAACTGAAATAAATGAAATTATAACAAAAAATACATATTGTATTAATATTTTATGTTTAATTTTTACATGCATTTCATTTGAATAAATAAAAATTATAACATGTGAATGTATTGTTAAATTACTGAAATATTGGAGGGAAATTTTAGCTCAAAGGTGGTTTGATTTACAAAACAATCTCAAGAACATCTCAAACTGTGCCCGGATTTGCCAACCTATTAAAGATTGCAATCAAAAGCCATCAATACAAACTCAAACATATTTATTTTGTAGCACTGTATTCTTATTATATGAACTATTGGCTCATTTAAGTCCGCTTTATTTCAGAATTTTAGCAGAATCTTAACTAAGAACTCGTTTAAGCTCCTTGAGCTTTAAACGAGCAACCTCTAAGCAATTAAATCTTCCTCAGGGAGCATTTAAAGAAACACGCCAAATAAAAGCACTATTGTGTTCTCTAATTATGTGTCAGCACACCCCTAATGAAAGAGGAAACCACTGAAAACATACCAAATGGCAAACATTTCCTGCTGATACTTTGTTTCTCTGTCAAGCGCTTTCCGTTTCTCTTCACAATACAAAATCAAACCCTAAAAACAGATGGGATGTCCACTTTGGGTTCGTTAGGGGTTCATTAGCTATGATTCCAAATGAGCAAACCACTGGATACACTGCCTTTCCATTTTGGGAAGCTCAGACAGGAAATACATCAGAAATGGACAAAATGCACAACATTAAACATGCTCACCCATTTAATGGTGTTGGTTAAAGAAATAGTAACAATAGATAACGCAGCTCGTTTAAAATTC
This sequence comes from Enteromius trimaculatus, assembly GCA_032361065.1. Classification (NCBI taxonomy): domain Eukaryota; kingdom Metazoa; phylum Chordata; class Actinopteri; order Cypriniformes; family Cyprinidae; genus Enteromius; species Enteromius trimaculatus. The sequence goes on along the minus strand of JAUMHP010000195.1, from coordinate 289,521 downwards.
AATGGACGCCTAACATATGCAAATGAGGGTTTAATCAAAAGCAAGCATCCTACAGAAAATCCTCTGCAGTCTAATCAGCACAAACAATGCATTTCTTCTTAATTCACTAGATTTAATCATAATCGTTGACCCGGCTCATAATCAAGACAATTCTGTTCAATTCCTCTGGTCTTTCTCTTGATTACGGCATAAATTAAGCATCCGCTGTAAAGGAACAAGGCCGGCCGATTCACCTTCAAATGGAACATGCATGCCATGTATATGATTATAGCTGGATTTCTCTTTCTATCTCTCCGTCCCCCATCTTTCTGGCGGTTTGAGATTGTAGCCTGTTTAAAACCCTCATCGCTCTGGGCAACACGATAACGCGCCTGTCAGAAGCACTTTCCGTTATAATGGCCTGGCTTGTGAACGGAGGAGAGGCTGAAAACACACTGTGCATGCAGACGTACACATACACCAGCTCATATCTCACAGACTGTGTTTAAATGATTTCAACGCACAGGACATAAACACATATATGTCTGTGTAGTGGCATTGATTGCAATTCTTTGCATGAAGTGCACAAATATCAAAAGCTGAGTTCCTAAACCTAGCATTGAATGAGAATTTAAATCCAGAATGACAGAATAGAGAGTTGCTTATTTTTCTGACTAGTCAGTTATCTCATATGCATGATTTATTTGCTCAAAAATAATAAAATAAAAATAAATAAATGATGATTTATTGCACTAAGCAGAAATTAAGGAGGATTAGTGCTGTTCAATGATACAGAGTAATTACCAAGTACTCAGTTGTAGCCGTTGTACTTAAAACAATATGTACTTATCATATAGCTAAGTTATGGAACAGTTTGTTATTAGCTACTGTTACACATTTGTTACAGACCGAGTGTGTTCCACAGCTACTTATGTAACCAACAGATTGTCACATACAGTAGGTGTTGCAAACTTTAATTTATAATTATGTTGTATAAAGTACACAAACATAAGCAACTTAAAATAAAGTGCATCAAGATTCTACTTAAGTGTAAGTATCTGTGTAACAGACTCGGTGTGTAACATATGTAACTGTAGCTGTCTGTTACATCAAAATGAAAAACTGTAATTGCAAGCTGTTTCATAACGTAGTTACATGATAAGTACATTATTTTATGGACAACGGTTACTACTGAGTACTAATTAGGTGACACCTTAAAATAAAGTGTTACCACAAAAACTTATATTGGATGTGATTAATCGCGATTAATCGTTAGACGGCACTACAGTGGTTATATGCGTTTCGGTTGTACATTTACACAATGGTTTTTTTTCAAGGCCTGAAAACACAAACGTTTAACCAACTACTAAAACACAAATTCGTGAAAATAGTTACACAACAAAATTGTATTAAACGTCTTGGCTTTAAATTTACATAGTGTTTTGGGGGTTTGAAAATATGTTTCAAAATGAATGTCTTTGAAAACTGGGTTTTTTCTGTAAACACATTGTTGTGTTAATTGTGCTGGGTCAGAATTTCTGTTTTATTTGAGGTAATGTTAACACAATAGTTGGGTTGTTCGTGCTGGGTCAAATAAATTTTCACCACTGAACCACTGGGTTGGGTTATTTTAATTTTTCCTCTTCATCGAACTTTCTTGAATCTTCACTCGTCTCGTCGTCAGATGGTCATGCACATTGCAGCAAGAAGGATAAAGGTACATTTTTATATGATGGTATGGTTATTTAGCTCTATTTTTAATAAGTTGTGATAAGAGCACACATTTTTCACTGTTTAAATGTAATATTTGATCTTTCGCTGTGCAGATTAGCATTAACGTACTCTGTGACATATATAGCAAGGTACATAAAATATATAAACTAGGTGACCAGTATACAAATTAAATGGGAAGGCACTGTGTTTTTTTTTTTTTTTTTTGATATAACAGTGTCGACAGAATCTGGGTGTTAACACTATGTTCCTGTCTTGTCCTGTCTCCCCCGCTGTCTGTGTCCTTTTGGTTTTGCCCTAATCAGTTTGATCGT
>JAUMHP010000195.1:242081-252097 GCA_032361065.1 Enteromius trimaculatus | reverse complement strand
ATCATGCATTGCGACATGAATAAATTATGAGCAGAATTGTCTTTCTTTTATTCTTACAATTTTCTTTTATTATTGCTTTTTCTATGTGATGTTTCTATTAGTGTGTTATCAGTGTGTTCAGAGTTGATCTTTTTTTCTGAATATGTGATGTCACCGTTGTTGAGATTCATACGCTGACTCTTGATGTCTGAGTGTGCCTCGTGGACTTTATTTCTTTTGAGATCAGAGCAACCGAAAAGAAAATGTGATAAAGAAACCCAGGGTGTCTAGCTGTAATACATGCCTGTCTTATTGAATAAAGGACATACACAGACAATAGACTCGGCAGTCAACTCAGAGTCTCAGAAAACAAAAAAACCCAAGCAAAATCCCCATTTCCTGAAGAACTTTGCTCATGGTTTGTCTGGCTGACATAATTCAAATACAAAAGCCACACCAACATTATCAAAGCTTTGAATATAAAGGTCAAGACCCAACTAAAGCACACACTGAACACTGGAACGGTGACACAAATTGTGATTTTCTCCTGTTTGTTTTAGTTTATCTTAGCTGTTAAATGTAGGTATTATTTACCCAAATATACAGGATATAATCTACTCACACAACTGAGTGCAAATTGTTACCTCAATTTTATTGAGTAGATTCTATAGGTTGCTTTTTACAGTGCAGGGACTCACAGTGAGCGCGTCTCCATCTCTGCGCACAGACGCGGTGTGATAGCGGTACCGAGACTCGATGTGTGTCTCACTGTATCTCACATCCGCGCTGTTGATGCGAACCTTCTCAGCCATAATGATGATGATCGACCTGCCACAACAACAGAGATACAAGCTCATAACACAACGACTGCTGTGAAGTCCAGTTCAAGAAGCGTTACACGGGTATATTAAAAATAATCGACTTTTCTTTTATGCCAAACATCCTTAGGTATAGGCTAGATCATGTTCAATCAAGCGGGCGGTTTTAGGATTCATCTTCAGGGATACAACAAAACACATGACCTAAATAAACTGTATTTTACGGTGCTTATGAAAACTGAATTACAATTAGGCATCCTATTAAAGTTACAGAAGTTACTAAGTGATTCTTTTTGCTTGATTATCATTATTAGCCTAGAAACACATACAGTATGCTCTTAACTGTTCATATAAGACAGCAGTATATTGTGTATTTGAGATGCAGTGGTTAGGTTTAGAGGTGTGGGAAAGGTGCGTATCATAAGCACACCAACCAGAAACAGAAAATCGTGCCATTAAAACGCACTTTAATGAGACCAGAGACTGGCGCGCGCGCACATTAAGGCTCTACAGCGCGTGTGATCGATAAACGAGCCAGAATCAACTTTCTTGAGACAGCAGCACTGGCCTGATCGTTCAGATCTGAAGCCCCTCTAAAAAGGGTATAGATCTTAAATTTCAAACCGTGACTTACTTGTTGATTGCATGCATTGCTAAGGACTTCAGTTTGGACAACTTTAAAGGCGATTTTCACTAATAATTTATGCACTTTAAAATAAGTTAACATGAACTAAGAATGAACAGCACTTCTGCAGCATCTAATCTTAGTTCATGCTAATTTCAGCTTTTACTTCTGCATTATTAAAATCACAAGTTGTGTTTGTTAATATTAACGCGATATTAGGTTAACACGAATTAACGAACAATTAATTCAACTATTGTATTTTTAACTAATCTAACAAATATGAATAAACACTGTAATAAATGTATTAATAATTGCTTGTTCATGTTAGTTAATACAATGACTAATGTTAACAAATGACACCAAATAAAAAAAAAGACTGCTTTTGTGGTCAAGCTTCACATTTGTGCAATATGAATTATGAATTTAAGTTTCATTTAATATTAGCCTACTAAATGATAAACTAAGATAGACTATAGTAATACCAAACTCTTTTCAGCACCAGGCATACCTTTATATTCTCCGAGCAGAAGGAAAGTGGTTTAAGACTTTCAGGTAAAGCCAGAGCTGTATCTAAGGCTAGATCAGGGGGACCAGGCTCTCCCGCGTCTCCGGTTCCGCTCCGTCTGTTGCTGCGCCGCGCGCCGCTCTCGCTTTATCCGGCGGAGGCGGAGTTACCAAAGCTTTCCACTCGTGCACCAAAATGTGAGGATAGATGCTTCCGGGGTCTGGAAGACAAAAGCTGACCGAATCCGTGTGTGGAGTGAATTACAATCTGGATTTAAGACGCTCGTATAAACGACTCACTTAAACGCATTTAATGGTGTTCAGATGCAACTAAAAAGCAGTTTTCTGATTAGATCGCTTGGTTTAACCTCTTCACATGCAAAAAATAAATTAATATTGTTTGTGCAATATATATTAAGTTTTAATATCTTTTTAGTTTAATTATTAGTAATTAAGAAAAACATATTTATTTAGAATAAACATTAATTTCTCAGAAGCATTTGTAATCCTTGCATTAGAGGTAATGAGGAACTTCTAATATTAAACATAATCCTATTTAATAGTGTATGCATTTATTTATTTTAATTAATGCATAAAATATTAATAAATATGACAGGACATAATAATCTAAGCAAAGCAGCGGAAAACAGAATTCTCAGCAGCGTTGTCTCGCGCTATAAGGGCAGAATTTCAAACACAGCGCGTGTAATCTTCGCATCGGAACGGCATTTCAGAGCATCGTCTCTGATGTCTTTATCGCGTGATATCTGGTCCTTCGGCACTAGACAGGAATTGTGTGAAGGATCAGGAAAACACATTTCATAACAGATAAGAAAAATGTTCTGACCTTGCAAAAAATTCAAGGAAAAATTTCAAGCACTTTGAGACCGTGGAAATGTACCGGGTTACTGAAGGACAATCAGACCCTTCTAGAAACTCGAGGATGCCAGACAGACAGTGGAAAAATACTGACAGTGTTGAGAAACCTCCTTTCACTTTCTCTCAAGATTGTCGATATGTTGACGTGCATTTGTTTCTGTAATCAGACAGAGCATATTCATATTTAACAATACTGTGTTATTAAAGATGCATGCTGAGTGGGTGTTATAGCTCAGACATTATATACTGCAAAATATTATCATATCACCTCAAAGACATGAAATAACAAAACTGAAATGCATATACTTTATGTGCATAAGTTGCAACAAAACTATTTGATTTGCAAATGTCAGATACAAACATATTACTTGTCATTTTGATTGCAAGCATGAAAATATTTATAAACCGTTATTAATAACTCTGCCAGCTGTTTTTAGTCAGCAGGGAGGATGCTGGTACTTTTCCCCTTGTTTAAAAAGATCAAAAACACATACAGACAATATTTCATGGATCTTGCGTGCATTTACTGAACACACAGTTTGCAAAACATCTGTATTTTTCATTCTGTTGTGATGGGATGTTGTATATTTAACAGCTGTGGTGGAGAATGTGAATTATGAATTATGGGATTTAATTCCTATGTTATGTGAAACAAACACACACACACATTTTGTGAAAGTCATGGGTATTTTTACACAGCAGGCCTGAGTGGAAACTGGAAAGAGTGTCATGAATCCTGTAGAAACTGACTGCTTATCACATTATTAAATAAACCCAAGTGATTAAACTGGGAAAACTGTCAGCTGCAAGTCAGGTCATTATGAGTGAACCAATCAAACTGTTATTAGTTGTTTTAAACAGCATTATCAAGTATAAATGTGTGTATTTTTCTTTGTATAGGATGTTCTGTGCAGTCTGAAGTGATTCCTGGCTGGACAGGACTAAACCTTATTTATAAAAGTCAACCAGTGTCTCAGAAATAAATGCTCTGCAGTGAATGGGTGCCGTCAGAATGAGAGTCTGATAAAAACATCAGAATCATCCACAGCACTCCAATCCATCAGTTAACATCTGGAGAATTCAGCACATCAAGATGATTTTAACTCAAGTCTCTCTTTAGATTAGTCTTGTATGCTGCTTGATCTGTGCAGATTTCTCTCCTGATTCAGACCAGAACACTTCTTCACTGCAGGAAGAGTTATTATGGATTATAGACTTATATTTGAGTAAAAATCATCTTAACGCTGGATTAGTTTGATCTTGTGTCTTCTCCAGATGTTAACTGATGGACTGGAATAGTGTGGATTATTCTGATATTTTTATCAGACTCTCATTCTGACGGCACCCATTCACTACAGAGTATTCATTGTTGAGATATTTCTTTCAGATCTAATGAAGAAACACACTCATAATCTTCTATGGTCTTAAAGTGAGTACATTTTTGAGTGAAGTATTCCTTTAAGTCAGATAAAATTAGTTTGAAACGATCTATGAGAGCTGACCATACTCTTCAATGCAAGTGACTGAGGTTCAGCTTGATATGTTCACACACACACACCCACACACACACACATCTGTTCACTGTGCTTCTCTCTTCACTTCAGAAGCAGCTCCAGATCAAGGTGCAGCTCGTGTCGGTGGATCGCCAGCCAAATCTGCAGGTACATTACATTATTATTAATATAATAAATAATTATATCTAAAATATATTAACTTAAAAAAACACATTATAATCAATATGTACATTTATAGACACACAAAGTGCTAAAAAGTAGCAACGATTGTCAATCAAATAAGGGAATCAAAAACTGTAAATCTGTTTAGAGTACAGGATAAAGAATAAAAACTAGCCAAGAATATGTACTCTATTCATCAGCTATTCCATCAGTTCTGTCAATAGAATTTTTGCATGTGGATGTTGTGCAACTGACAAAGAAATGAAAGTTTTGGGATTATTGTAAACTCCACAGTGTTCTGACAGGAGCGTCAGCAGCTGCTTTCAAGCTCTGTTCTGTTTTAAAATAGAGCGCACACCTATAGAGATGAAGGCATTTCAAAGCTGCCATCAGATGCTTTTGTTCTGCAGCCCTTCGACATTTCAATCAGAGATCACTTAACCCTTTCAACACTGTGTTTCCGTTTGTGTCTGATGAGCAGTAAAATGTTATATAGTCAAATTAAACCTTATTTTTTGTAAGACTTGCAAATTAAAATAAAAAAACTTGCAAAACAAAATCAAATCTTGCTTTAGGAAATCATAATTATGGCAAAAAGTCAATATGATGATATATTAAATAATGAGATTATTATAATATGACATAAGAAGTCAATATTGCAACCTTAAGTCATAATTTGTGATGATTAAGTCTTAATTTATCATGCCATTTTTTATTTTAATTATGAGATAAAGTTATAAATATGAAGTAATCTATAATTATGACACACGACAAAGTCATTATGACAAGAAGAAATGTAACATTAAGGCCGTTTATTTTGAAATCTCATAAGTTTGACTCTCACAATTCTGAATTTTACTCAGATGCATTTGTCACTTTTTACTTTTTTATCATGTCTTTTCTTTTCATAATTTCAACGTTTCATAACATGACATGAGATGACTTTCCTGCAACTGACATTCTTATAAATTCACACTTTTGTCAATTACATATCGGTTTTATGTTTGACACTTTTTCTGAATTTCACTCTAATAATTTTCACTTTCTATGAGATAATAATTTGTCATAAGCTTGACTTTTTAATTTATGCAATTATCTAAATTTCACCTTTTTATAAATACCATAATTTTGACTTTATATCATAATTTTTGACCTTACATTTATGATTTATATACTCATCAATTATATTATTTTTGACATTTTATGTCATTGTTACTTTTTAATATCAAATTGACTTTGTCTCATAGTTCTGACTTATAGTAGTATATCACAATTTTGCCTTTTTCTCATAAACATTTGGCTTTTCTCAAGTAATTGTAACCTTTTCTCCTATTTTTCAATTTTTATGTCAATTATAATATTCTATTTTCACAAATATTATAATGTCATAATTTAAAATTTCACATAATGTTAACTTATTTGTTATATCATGACATTTTAACATTATAATTCTGGCTTTTAAACTCTAATAATTTAAATACTTTGTAACAAACAATCTAAAATTAGAAACGTTTGGAACTCTAGAATTCTCAGAAGCTAAAAAATGGTTTAAAGTCAGTTATTTCTATCTTCTGCAGTAGAGTGTCGTAGGAAATCAGTTTACTTTTATAAACATTCATGTGGTCATTAATTGTAATAATCCAGTGAGATGTTTGAGATCTGATCTGATCACCAAACACAACAAACTGAGACAGACTCAATCCAGAAAATCAGTGTCTCTGAGACGCTTCAAGAAACATACCTGCAAAGCTACACAGCTGTTTAAAGTTTTTGTGAAAACATGTCAGAAAATTATGTCTTAGATTAGATTTAAAAACATCTTAGTGTGTAAAGCAGCTTCAGTCCTCTCGGTGCTCTTGAGCAGAGTTTCTCAGGAGCTTGCAGGTATCTTTCTTGAAGCGTCTCGGAGACACAGTTCTTTTGGATTGAGTCTGTCTCAGTTTGTTCTGTTTCTTCATGTCATTCCAGACAGACTGGATGATGATCAGATCACATCTCTGTGTGGAGAATAAAAATCTCACTGCATTATTACAATTAATGGCAAAACAAATGTATGTAAATCTAAACTGATAGTTCCTACCGACACACTACAGCAAAATATAGAAATAACTGACTTAAAACATGCTGAGAATACCAGTGTTCTAATCATTTTGGCCACCCACCGCTGTATAAACCTGCAATGAAAAACCTCTGGGCCATATTCACAAAACATTTTTTCTTACTAAGAGTTCTCCTAAATCCTAAAGAGTTTTCTCTTAAAACCGGTTCACAAAGCTGCCGAGACAAATTTTTACAAAGGAATAGAAAGACATTTTAAGATCATAGTAAAGGCGGGGTTGACCTTGTTGCTATAGATGATGTTAGCATCCTTATTAACTATGCACACAGTGATTGGCTGATAGGAGAGGGAAGGAGTCCCTGTCAGAGATTTATTAATATTGCAGTGTGATAATAAACCGATATGCATATAAACCTTCTTTTTTAAAAGGGGTAATATGATATTGCTAAAAAGAACATTATTTAGTGTATTTGGTGTAATGCAGTGTTTATGTGGTTTAAGGTTCAAAAACCCATTATTCTCCACATACTGTACATTATTGTTTCTCGACTAAGCCCCGCCTCCTGTAACGGCTCAAGTTTTACAAAGCTGATCGTTCTAAAAAAGTGAGGTGTGCTCTGATTGGCCAGCTATCTAGTGCACTGTGATTGGTCAAATACCTCAAGCGTCTGATGGAAACACATTACAAACCAGTGGAGACATAATTACTGATGATCATGACTTAGTTCTGTCTTAAAAATTTTTCAAATACATTTTGAAATTAATCTAGATTAAAATGTCTCATTTGAATTCTGCCGAAGGCTACCTAAATAATGACAAAAAGTAAAGCCCTATTATATTTGGGATATCTGTGTGTCAGTACTGCCATCTTAAAAGTAGGGGTGTGAATCTTGGTTTGACAATTCAATTCAATACGATTATTATTATCAACACAAAGGCCCAGTTTCACAAACATGGCTTATCTTAAGACAGGACTAGGCCTTAGTTAAATTAAGATATTAATGCATCTTTAACAAAATTTTAAGATATGTCATAGCAAGATAGCAGTTCAAACATGCATTTTAGCCTGTGACTAGCTTAAGCCTTGTCTCTGAAACCAGGAGAATATCACATTCTCCTTCAATATTACTGCACATGGATACATTTTAAATCAAATTTTTTTTGTGCAAAATTAAAAAAAAAATTATCATTATAAAAACTGGCTACTCTTTTAAAACTATTACTTATTTTAAAAAGTGCTCTTTGAGTATATGAAAGTTGGATTTTTCTTTTTTTCCTCTGCATTATTGCCGCTTGATTATTACTGATGAGATCACAGACAGTGGCAGCTTTAACAGGCTGTATTCAGGCTAATGCACAGATCTCTTTTGATATATCAGATGTTTTGCTCTGCTCTGAAAACATAACTGACGGTGTGCACATCAGTTTTGTATAAAAGCATTTGAAAATGTAAGTGCATTTAACTGAAGCTGCTCTCTTTGGATTTGAAACTTTAATCTTTGAAACTTCAGGGATCCTATCTCTGCACTAACAGCTTCTAACACTCCAGAGAGAAAGATATCTTGATATTGCATTATATGACCCCTTCAAACTGGATGCAAGAACACCTGTTTCTTGCCCAGCTGGTTAATGAAAAGTATATAATCGAAGATTATAAGTAGTTAGGATAATTTGTAGTTAGGATAATGTCTCCAAATACCTTTTTAAAAGCTCATTATCTTCAAATATTTCTTAGATGTTTATTTTCTGAGGCAGATTGTAAGATTTTCTGCTAAATCAGTTAGGAGATACCTTTTGATGTTTTGTGAATATGGGAACAGATTTATAAGAGAAAAGTTACTTTGCATGTTTTAAGCTTGAACTGACTGTAGTGACTCTCCTTCTCTGACCCAGTCATGACAGAGTCCTCGGATTACCTGTTGGATGGCAGTCCGCTCATCAGCGCCGCTCAGCTGGGCAAACTGCGCCTGGTCCGTCTTCTGGTGGAAGGAGGAGCGCAGGTCAACGAGAGAAACCAGCGTGGAGAGACGCCTCTGCTGGCCGCCTGCCGAGCTCTGCGGGGCGATCAGTCCGGATCCAGCATGCTCAGACTCATCCAGTACCTCCTCCAGAATCAGGCCGACCCGAACCTCCAGGATAAGACAGGTCGCACGGCTCTGATGTACGCCTGCATGGAACGGGCTGGGCCGGAGGTGGCGTCGGCTCTGACCGCGGCAGGTGCTGATCCCAGTACGGAGGACTGCACCGGAGCCTCAGCGCTTGTTTACGCCATCAACGCCCGCGAACAGGACACACTCACGGTGCTGATAGACGCCTGCAGAGCTCGGGGACGAGACATCATCATTATAGCCACCGATCTGAGCTGCGAGCCGAGCATCCCTCCGTCGCCCGACATCTCACCCATCTCCTGCATGTCACCCTCAGACATCGAGCTCAAGACCAACTCTCCCAACTCTGAGGGCGAGAACATCTTCAACTTCCGAGGAGGTGGGCAGACTTCTCCCGTCCTTCCCAGGAGCGAGGCTCGCTGCCGGCAGCGTCTGCGCTCGGAGCCTTGGCTGGCGATCCAGAACCTGGCGCATCTCAGCCAGAGCTACGAGAAAAACACAGAAGAGGAGGAAGACCAAGAGGAAGGGGGTTCTCTTCCCTCCTGTGAGTTACAAAAAACACATTAAATCTTTAATCACTGTAAAATAAATAACTGTAATTTTAACGGTAAAAGACTGTAAAAAGCTACGGTAAAAACCTGTTGATTGGTTAATGGTAAAATCCTGTACAATTTACAAGCAAAACCTGTAAACTGACATTCCCAGAATTCCCTGCAATGCTCTTTTAAAAATAACGGTGCAGAAGAACCATTTTTGGTTCCACAAAAAAGAACCATTCAGTCAAAGGTTCTTTAAAGAACCATCTCTTGCTTATATATTTAAAATTCTTTGGCCACAAAGAAGCAGAAAGGTACTTCAGATGTTAAACTTATAAAACCATTTGGACAAACCGGTTCTTCTGTGGCCTTCTGCAGCACCTTTAGTTTTTTTAGAGTGCAGTATAGTACACTCACATCTACTACTAGTGGTGACTAAATACATTTGCAGAAAAATAGTTAAAAGTGCATTTTAGTAATCATGGTGTCCCAAAAAACCACAGTTGAGTACACTATGATCTCAAGCTTATCTTAAGAAGTAGCCTACCAAAGAATTATTTGTAGTATATCAAGTACAAATTAGTGCAAAATAGAGCCCTTATGGTATATTATTTAATGTCCTTTTTTATCTCGGCTTTATGACACCTCACAATGCCATAGAATTAAGAACCTTTTTTTGTCTAAGTGGTTTCATCAAGAACCTTTAACATCTGAAGAACTTTTCTGTTTCACAAAGTTTCTTTGTAGCGAAAGAAGGTTCCCTTGTCTGTCGGTCACTATGACGTTATGTCGTGACGACAGACTGGGTCATTCAATTGGGAGCCCTGATTCG
>JAUMHP010000195.1:222857-232968 GCA_032361065.1 Enteromius trimaculatus | reverse complement strand
AGTTCTCCTCTGGCCGGACGCCCAGCACCTAATTTCCAGTTCAATTTTAAACATGTTGGATTGTGTAAGAATTTATATATTAATGTCTTATTTCTGACTGACCAAATTTTAGATCTCTTAATCCTCAAACCCAATCCCTAAACTAACTAACTATTGATAAGCAGCAAATTAGGGGTTTATTGAGTTAAGACACTGACAACTGGTCCACAAACTAAAGTGTGGCCACTATCTGTTCTACTAAACGGTGTGTTTATCATAAGCAATTAAAATAATATATTAGCAGTTTTTAATAGTGATCTCTTTTTGAACACGTAAAAAAACTGGATGCGAATGAACCTTGCAATCAAAATAGCTCTTATGTTAAAAATAAAGTGGGTTTGTTGAAATGTGGGGCTTGACATATATATCTGGAGAACAGGAGTATAAATTAAAGTGAAAACAGCAAAGGCATACACCATATACACACACAGACATATTTATAATGAAAATACTAATTTATTCAAATGTAAAGCATTTAATGTTCTGAATGTATACAGAGATTAAAATACATAAAGCATCATATACAGATTGTCTCAATGTCTTAATTAAGCAGGTGGTTTCTTATGCATTTGTTTCCTGAGTTTTTCTGTGCAGTGATAAAAGCTTTAAACCAGTCTGAAAATAAACATGTGGGTTTAAAAACTACAGTTTTTTTTATAGTATAATGGCTGATTTGTAAACAACCGTTTTATTTTGTATGAATATTAAAAAAAAAAAAGATACAAATATGTATTAAATGATTTGAGATGCACTTTTCTGCTATACAACCTCAATATATATATATTTACACTATACTTCCAAAATAGATGGGACACTCTTTTCTAATGAACAGGTTAGACTACTTTAGCAACAAATCTTAATGTATAAGCATATAATGATATTCTAGGTTCAAAAGTTTGGGCCTTTTTTTCTTACATGACGATGCCCCTGTGTATTAGGCAAGGTTCAAAAGGAAATGATTGACATTTTTAAAATGCATTTATTGTTTCCATCTTTGTTGCCACAGTTTTGGAAGTATTTTCTGTTCTAAAGAAGGGGGTGCTAATACTTTTGTCCATATAGTACATGTTCAAGTCATTGATGTTTGGTGATGAGTTTAGATTTTAGGTTTTTCCAGACCAGTCAGGTTCTTCCATACTGGCTCAATCAATCATTTCCTTTTGAACCTTGCCTTATACACGGAGTCATTACCATGTTATAATAGAAAAGGGTCCTTTCCAAACTGTCGCTGTACAATTAGAAGTGCACAGTAGCATATAATATTATTATATGCTTAAACATCATAGAAATGACTAAAGCAGTCAAACCTGTTCATTCGAAGGGGGTGCCAATACTTCTGACAATATAGTGCGTGTATATATATATATCATGTGAAAATGAGTATATTGAAAGAAAATGCGAACCCTTAACTTTGCACATGATATTTTACAGGTTTGCTCTCACGTCAGTCAGTTTTTTCGTCTTTCCACTGCGCTCCGGACAGTCTCTCTGTGCTTCCTCTTTCTCGACTCCTCTTCTCCGTGGCTCGAGCCACAGCTTCATCGAAACACATGCTGATGCCACTGTTCCTCTTGCCGTCTCTGTCTGCGTCTCTCAAGCGATCAGCTCCACCATCCCGCGTCCCTCGTCTCTCTTCGGAACTCTCTGTGTCCTGCTTTGTCCCGTTCTCTGCGCTCTCCTCCACTTCTCCGAGCGGCACTTTAGTTTCCGTTGTGTGTTCTTGGTCGGTTTGCGCTTCTTTCTCCTCGTGTTGTTTGTGCTGGAGTTGTTTTCGGAGTGCCGTGAGTTTGGAGTTCTGAGGTTTGGGAGGGACGGCAGGAACTGGTTTCGTGGGATGCGGAGGTTTGCATGGAGAGCGCTTGTAAGGCGCCGCTGAGATCTCTTCTTCCATCTCTTTGCTTTCAGTCTGTTCGTGATGAATCTCGTCTGGTTTCTGCATTATCATGGACTTTTCCAGGTCATCGGGAGAAGGATTTCCCTCAACAGAACTTTCAGTTTTTACTTTCACATCCTCCTCAGAGTTTCTCTCACTGCCTTCAGCTTTGTTTTTATCTTCTTGTCCTTCTTTTGTATGTTCCTCATCTACCTTCTCAGATTCTCCAGTATTTCCATCAAAACTTGTAGCTTCTTGTTCTATGTCTTTTGCATGTTCCTCGTGTATTTCTTCACAATCTCCACTGTTTTTCTCTAAATCTTGTTCTTTAGCTTCATCTGTAGCATGTTCCTCACAATCTCCACTGTTTACCTCTAAACTTTCTTGTCTTTCAGCTTCGTTTTTTTCATGTTCTCCTTCTTTTATATGTTCCTCATCTACCTTCTCAGAATCTCCACTAATCTCCTTTAAATCTTCTCGTTTTTTAGCTTCCTGTTCTCCTTCTTTTGCATGTTCCTCATCTATTTCTTCACATTCTCCACTGTTTTCCTCTAAACTGTCTTGTCTTGCAGCTTCATTTCTGTCTTCTTCTCCTTCTTTAGGGCCATCATTTGCACTTTCCTCACATTCTCTATTATTTTCTGCTAAATCTTCTTGTCCTTCAGCTTTGTTTCTGTCTTGTTCTCCTTCTTTCTTATCTACATTCTCGGATTCTCCACTATTTTTCTCTAAATTTTGTATTTTAGTCTCTTGTTCTTCTTCACATTCCCCACTGTTTTTCTCTAAATCTTGTCTTTTGGCTTCTTCTTTATATCCTTCTTTTGCTCCACTATTTTCATCCAAATCTTCTTCACTTTCAGTCATGTGCACTTGTTTTTGTTCTTCATTCCTATCCCTACATTCTTCTATAGATCCAGCTTTCACATCTTCCTTAACATCTTCACACTTTCCTTCACTTGTGTCTGTTTTGTTGTCATTCTCACACACTTGTCCTTCATTTTCCTCCATATTCCTCACAACTTTCATGGTTTCTTCACTCTTCTCACCCTCCTCTGTTTGACCCTCTTCCGTCTTTGTTTCGATGATAATCTGTGGAGCCTTGAGGTCTTGAGGAGCCAGCGAGACGCGGCCTGCATCCGTGAACTCTGCACGGTTTAGTACCTCACTGTTACCATGGGAACCATCAGCATCCAGCACCTGATGAGCATCTTCGCCTAGGATGGGCTCAGGAACACTGGTGCAGTCGGTCTCAGTTCGCTCGGGTTCTGGTGAAGAAGGAATCGAGTCCGGTCCAAAATAAGTGTCTTCTCCACTGGCTTCACTCTCTGGTTGATCTTCTCCACTGCACACAGACAAAAGTTTAATATTACACAAACACTAGGTAGCTTGTGTTGTAAACAAACTCAGTCTATTAATTAAATGATTCAAAACGTATTTAGAAAATAATGAATTATTAATAATTAAATTAATCAGAATTTTAGTTTTATTTAGTTATTTTATTTTAATTTCATTTACTCAATTTGTGTCTGCTGTGTACTTTTTAAGCAACATTTATTCAATAAATTTATTTAAAAT
Source organism: Enteromius trimaculatus (assembly GCA_032361065.1). NCBI lineage: Eukaryota > Metazoa > Chordata > Actinopteri > Cypriniformes > Cyprinidae > Enteromius > Enteromius trimaculatus. The sequence continues at coordinate 229,481 of JAUMHP010000195.1, read as the reverse complement.
AAGTACTAAGTAGTTCAAAAAAGTGTAATACAGCATGTGAATTGTATGTATTATTATTAAGGTGTATTATTATTATTTTATTTATTAAAATGTATATTTTTTATATTTTACATTTAAATTTTATTATTTTTATTTATTATTTTATTTGTTTTGTTATTTTTGGATCTTTATAAGAGCAGTTTAATTTCTATATATATATATATATATATAAAAAAACGTAGGTGTTTAAATGATGAAATACATTTTTATTTTGCACTTACATCAGTGCATGTTTATCATCCTCCACATCTTTTGAATGTCTATCTTCATTCTTCTTAGCATCCATACACACTTTATCTGTCTTCAGTGCATCTGAACTGAGATGTTCTTCACCAAGCAGTGGCTCAAAAGTGGGTTTACTACTGTCTGTCAAATCAGCAGGAATCATGTCTTCTGATTGGTCAATGGATCGCACATCATTATTGTTCTCTGGAGGAAGTGAGTTTGATTGGTTACTAGTGTGAAGATCTACATTGTTGCTTTGTGAACTTAACCAAGACAGTCCCTGATAATCCTGATCGGCTGGGAGAGATTGACAAAACATGTGCTCATATTCAGATTCTTTATCAGACTCATCATCATCATCGTCATCATCAACATCATCATCAGGGCTGTATTCGTCATCTGAGGATAATGACAGGGCCGGCATGAAGGGGCGGGACTTATACGGCAGGCTGTGTGATTTTCCGGGAAGAGGCCTGTGTGCGAAGGATGGGCTGCTGCAATTGCCTTCAGGTGTTTGACAGTCATTAATGCAGTTTTGAGACGCACCGGAAACCGTCTGATGGTCCTTGTTTTCATCCTCATCTTCCTCGTATTCGTTCTCAAAACAAGGCGCCTCGACTGAAAACTCAACCTGAAGAGCAGAGACATACGTCAGATACAGACATCTTAAGTGTGCTCAACATATACAAACATTCTATTAGAAATCTATTAAACTAAGAGTATTAAACTTCTTTATAAGAAACTTTTTTGACAGCAAATTTCAAAAGTTGAAAGCAAATTATTCACTGACGCTGAATGACAAGCTCTTAGAAGAATCATATAATACAGCATTACATAATCCCTGAATGCACTTTGATGGTAAACAAGTTCATCCAAGATCATTTTTAATAATTATTTTATAATATTCTCTAAAATATTCTATATTTCATTAGGTGATGAATAATACTAAGTATATTATTCATCTAAAAAATCAGAACTGTTTTTAAAAACCTAAGTTACGTCATTTTAAAATTGAAAATATGAATTCCATTATTCAATTAAATACTGAAACCATTATTATTATAACTACATGTTTGAAATGGTCATTTAATTTACACACAATATTTGTGCTATTCTTATGCTTCACATATATATATAATAATAAAAACAATAATAATTATAATACTCTAATTAAATGTAATGCAAATTTAGTTTTAATTTGATATAATTTCATACATTTTTATTTTATTTAAAATTAATTTATTCATTCACACTTGCATGAACACACCGGGTTTACAGCACTGCTATCCATTGAATCCAAGAACCCAAAAGCTTCCTGGAAATCTAGTGGCAGATCCGGGTCTGGAAACTCCATGTCCTCGTAGTAGTGCGGACTGGCGGGTTCCTGGTGGAGGTTACCTCTCATGTCTGGGGATAAACACATTTGCCTTCATTTTATTTTGCCAATATATTAAGGGTTTTTACACAAAGGGATTTTAGATTTCTCTTTTTACCACTCCAAAAATTAGAAAAAGCTGTCAAAAAGGAGTTTTTAGGAATAAAATGCAAGAAATATAAATGTAATAAAAATGTTAATTATATATGAACGAACCACTCGGAAAACAGAGAGGAATAAAACCCTAAGTTGTGGTGTATGTAAGTGCTGCTGAAGAAGATCAAAATAGATCACAAATAGATAAAGTGCAATTAAATAAACATTACGGACACTAAAAGCAAAAACTTTCTTTCCTGTACTGGTTAATTGTTCTTCAGACTATTGGGGGGAAAAACATCTAAAATACACTTATAGGTGTTTATTTTATTACAGTGTATCTATTTGTGTCTGTAGATTTTAATTACAATTCATATCTTTAAAGGTTTTTCTCCACTTACAGCACTTACAAACACCAAAACATGCAGTTTAATACCTCTGTATATTCTGAAGGTATATTTACTTCAGGAGGAGTTTGTTAATATATCATTTACGCTTATATTTATAACACTGTGTTTCTAAAAACATGCTGAAAACATGCTGCTCAGATTAACATCAATCTCAATATTTCTTTCTTACCCATGTAATCCTCTTCTGTGATTTTTTCTTTGTCTTGTGGTTGTGCAGCTTCTACATCTTCTTTAACAGACTCTTGATTCTGATTTAGATATTCTGCTTCTTTGGCATTCAATACATCTCCTTTTTCTAGCACGTCATCCTCATTTTTTGTAATCTCTACCATATCCTTCCCACAATCCACCTGACTTTTCACATAACTATTGGTTTCTCTTTCACTCTCTTGAACATCCTCATTTTCGCTCTTTAGATTTCCATCTGTGGACTCCATCTCTATGCTCTTAACGTCCTCATCTTCTGCTTCGTCTCCTTGCAGGCGTTGTTCCTTATCGTTCCAGCCGCCGTGAAGGACACCCAGAGCCAGTCCAGATGTTATATGAAGTGGGACGGTCACTGAAAATGGTCCTGATATGTGTATACCAGCACGCTTGTCTGCTTTGCTGGTCATTCCAGGTGATCTGGCCACGCCCCTGAGCTCAGCGCCCTCAGCTCCCCCTCCAGACTCCAGACGGTTGTAAGTGCCTGGAGTTCCTCCACTCACCATGCTGACCTGAGCCCCGCCCATTCGCCTGTATGTGACCGCATATCCACTGGACACGCCCCCTCCAGCAGAAGCCACGCCTTCTGAGCTTCCGGACACCGTGGACAGAACCAGAGGAAGATGAGCTGGAGAATGTTTGGAATCTGAGAGACAAACAAAATAATAGTGACACATAAATGGCACTCTTCTCCACACCAAAGCTGCATTTATTTGATTAAAAACACTGTTAGAAATATTAAAAAAAAAATTAAATTAAATTAAATTATTTTTTCTTCGTGAATATCTGAAGAGTTTTTTTGTTGCAAAAACAGATAACTTTTGTTAAAGTGTAATGTATTTCTGTGATGTTCAGCTGTATTTTCAGCATCATTACGCCAGTCTTCAGTGTCACATGATCTTCAGAAATCATAAAAATATACTGATTTACTGCTCAACAAACATTTGAAATTTTATTTTGACATTTTGTAACTCAGGATTCACAGATGAACGTTCAAAAGAACAGCACTTATGTGAAACAGGTCATGTTAATTATGTTCATGAGAATATTAAAACTTTTGTGAATGTAAATTAGGTTAATAAATCTAGAATATAATAATCTCTGATTAAGTTGAGCTAAAAAAGGGAAAAAAAGAAAAATCTTTGGCAATTAATAAAATGTTGTATGGCATATTTATTTATGCTTATGGATGCTTTTTTAAATGATTGCATGAATTAAAAATTAAGGTAGTGTAAACACACTCTTACTGCAACAAATTCAGATGAAATATGAGTATAAGACTGAAATGTATAGATGAATCTTTATTATTTAATAAGCAGATAATGAATCACTCTTCATACCGTCTGGTGCGTAAGCACCTGAGCTCAGAGAGTCCATGCTCTTCGCTGGCCTCAGAGCCGTCTTTTCTTTATCTGTGCATTTAGAAGATATAATGAGAAACAATTAGACGTGAGAGGATAATCATTTGCAGTCTATTATCTGTTCACTTCAGTCATGCAAAAATTCATTTAGCATTTCCAGAATACTACAGTAAATAAAACTGCTATTACTGATTACCGTCAGACCTCGCACCTTTAGGACAGTATTTGTTCTTCTTGCGTGGATCTTGGAGTCTCCCGCCCAAATTAAAGATGGATCTCCACTTCCTTCCTTTGAGGGAGCCCTTCCTCCTGAAAACAACACAGACCGTCAAATCATGGATGACAATGACAAGCACATTTCTATGATGCACTTAAAGTACATACTTCACTGCTACTTTTGAGTTTGTAATAAGTGCAAAGTTTAGTTCTTGATGCTGCTAGGTTTTACATGAAAGCATCAGTATAATTTTTATATAATTATTATTAATCAACTTTTAAGCAATGGCTTATTGTTCTCAAAATTATCGGGGAGGCACTAATCTTAATCCTTTATAATAGTAAGGTTACAGTTGGGATAAGGTTAATAAAATAAAGTTAAATAAAGATATTTTTTTAATTGTTGGCGCAGAATACTTTGTAGCTATCGCTACTGTCCATCGCTAATTCATAGCATTGACTTTGAAGCACTGTTTCTCCTCAGTCTTACTTGTCAGTGCTGTCGATAATGGCATGGTACGGCCGCATGGGCAGAGGTCCGTCTCCTGGACTGAGGTTCCCTGGACGGTGAAGCGGTAAAGACTTGAAGAAAGGTTCTTCACCGGGCAGCATGGAGGAAGACGGGAGAGACTTCCTGCGTTCCACGCTCAATTCTAGATTAAAACAATAAAATCAACTTTTTACAACTAAGAAAGCTGGAACACGTAAAACTGAGGATGATGAAAATAATGAAACTCAGAGGGTTTTTAAGGAAGAGGAAATACCAATTCCAGGGAAAAGCTCGGCCACGTGAGTGAGAACAAACTCCACCACGATGGACTGGACCCGGACCTCCATAAATGCAGCGGTGCCGTTAAAACCGGTCGACTCGATGTCCTTCGATCTGCAGATAATTACGCACTTATTCAATAATGATAAGTAAAGCTGATTGTGAAGCTCAGTGGTGAGAGAATCCAGAGGTGGACAGCAGTCAAGTACTTTTACTACACTACTACAAGTTAATTCAGAATGATCTATACTTTATTTAAACATTTTCTTTGGAAAACTTTTACCTTACTACATTCCAGAGCATCATGTCATCATTTTAACTGCACTACGCTTCATAAATAAAAGGGTTTGTTTTACCTTTAATAGTTAAGATCATTAAACACAAACATTTCACTTTATTGTAAGTAAAACTTTGAATTACTTTTACTTGACTAAAAGTAATAAAGTAATATATTTCTAATGTAATTAAATAGTAGTAATATTTAATATGAAACATAGTGCTGTAAAAATGATAATATATTGTGAAGTAAAGCTTTCTAAAGAAAAACACTGATAAACTGCCTCTGTGTGAGAATGCACACACACACACAAACACATACGTTGGTTTTTGTGATTTATGGGGTCTCTTCATAGGTGTAATGGTGTTTCTACTGTACAGACTGTATTTGGTATTGTCCTACACTGACCCTACACCTAAACCTACCCCTTTACAGGAAACTGTGTGCATTTTTAGATTTTCAAAAAAACATTAAACATTTTAAGCATTCTTAAAATACCCATGTCATTATACAAATTTGTGTCCCAATAAACCACATAAACCCGCCCAGATTAACGCACATACACAAATACACATACACTCTCTTTCTCTCTCTCTCACACACACACACACACACCTGAGGAGGTTCGGGGCCCAGACAATGGCCAGGTTTCTAGAATGCATGTTGGTCTGTGAGGCAAATGTGGACATCTTGACCAGATGGCGCATCAAAAACTCCAGAGTCCTGGAAAACCATAATACAATTAATACAATTAGGGAATACAATTAAACTAGACGCTAAATTCTAGCATCAAGCTCAAGAAAGAACACTGAAGGATCATGAGGAACCTCAAATGCAAATTTTAACTGGTCTAGAAAATCCTTCTTGATTAAATATTTTTTGATTTCTGGGTTGGAAGCACGACAAGAAAACTAAGTAAGAAAAGTGAAAAATGATGTGAACAACGTGAATAGTTGTTGGTGGACTTGGACCTGTGGTGAAGATTTGGTAAATCCTTCAGAACCTCTTTAATCTTCACCAGACGCTCATCTTCCAGCTGAATCGCCACTGCGTCCTGCACAGACCAGAGACAAGACTCTAAATACACAATACTGGATCGCTGAAATGGGCCATTCGTTTGCTCACACTTTCCTGGAAATTCTCTAAAACTGTTAAAACTGAAATGTGATTATCAGGGAATTTTGGAACGGACACTTCTGTTAATCAGACGAGTGGAACAGCCTCCATTTAATCATCATTTAATGACTAAATAATTACATATTAAAGGTCTTGGTTGATATTAGCCACTGATCACAGTTTTATCCAACGCATTTTAGCATATTTTGACAACAATTATTTATATTTATCGTTCTTATTTGGTCAGAACGAAAATGCTAATTCATTCTTCACCACTAGGTGCCGCTGTTGAAGAGTTAAATGCTCACAAACACTGCTTTAAACGAAATCATCCAATAACCACATACTGGAAAAATGAATCTTTGAACGAATCGTTTGGGAGTTGTTGAACCAATACTGTAAAAATAAATGCATGTTGCATGTTGTTTGGGACTCCCAAAACCAACATATGAACCTTTCATAAACCACAGGGGCCTTTTACATTTTAGTTTTAAAATCGTTGTAGTATTAGTGTGTGTTTTTGTCAATTGATATGT
>JAUMHP010000195.1:175829-190322 GCA_032361065.1 Enteromius trimaculatus | reverse complement strand
TCATTGGACTAGCTCAATGTCCTTTAAGACAGTCAACCAATGGGCCGCGACTCGTGTCTCAGATACTCTACCGTTGCGGTAATAAATAAATTTACCTAATAAACTTTAAAAAATATATTAAATTGTGACTGACAGCCCCAGCCCAAACATGTGCGTCAGCTTGGCGGGAATTGCCGGTATGCCCTATGGTCAGTCCAGGCCTGCCTTAAGATCATGGGGAAAACCATACTCTGCCCATGTCTTCATTTCTGCCAGTTACTATTATGGAAACATGGTGGATTTTGAGTGACCACAGTTATAGGGCAATGCCCAAGATGGAAGAGGCGCTTCCCAACTATCTGTTCCCTGATATGGCATTATTTCTAAAGGCTCTGGCCTTGCTACCAAGCCGCTGTGTACAACCTCAGCGCTCGTAGCCAAGAGTTACTCGGCAGCAGGTCATGCTGGTTCGTGTTTGCACACGATGGCCGTGTTACAGGTGTACCTGTAGACCTAGATGAACAGGAATTCGTGAGCTCAGGAGGGCTGCTGAATTGTCTCTCTGCACCACTAAAAAAGGTCCCTCCTCACGAAAGGATAGATCTAAAGGACTTCCACGTCTCCGTACTTCCTTGTCACAGGACGTTCTTGAGGTCCGCTTTCTTATCCCTCCTAGACGGGTCTCTCATTGGGAGATCCTGGGGCAGTCAGGGCAGTGGGGCAGTCGTGGCCCAATGGATGGGGAGTTGCAGGTTCGAGTCCCAGGTCCGGCAGGGATTGTGGGTGGGGTTAGTGAATAACCAGAGCTCTCTCCACTTTCAATACCACGACTAAGGTGAGACCCTTGTGAGTCCCGGGTGTGTGAGTCCCGGGTGTGTGTTCACAGAGTGTGTGTGCGTGCTTGATCACTTCTCACTGCTCTGTGTGTGCACTTGGATGGGTTAAACGCAGAGCACAAATTCCTTGTATGGGAAACAATACCTGGCCACATGTCACGTCCTTTCCTTTTTTATAAAAGGAAGGGGGCACCACCTTACACCCCTGCCCGGAGTTGTGGAAGCTTTGCAGTAGCATCTCGTCTCTCACCTGATGTGGTAGAGACCATTCTCCAGCCCTGAGCTCCCTCAACGAGGAAGGAGTATTCACTGAGGTGGAAATGTTTCACCCCACGGTGCAGGGCTTGCCAGCAAGACCCTGTTAACTGCTCAGTTGGTACAGTTCTTGAGTATTTGAGGCTAGATTCTCTGCAGGGGTATCTCACTCAACATTGAAGGTGCATGTGGTGGCATTTTCAGCTTACCATTCTTTCTCCACAGTACACTGAGGGTGAGACCGCCAATACGGTCTTGTGTCCCCATGTGGGACCCGGCAGTGGTGTTAGAGGCTCTTAGTAAACCTCTGTTTGAGCTGAATGAAGAGATCTTAGATCATTATATATTTATGACTACGTTCTTGTTAGCGAACGCTTCTCTAAAGATAGTGGGTGACCTTCAGGCCCTTTCAGTACCCCATTCATTTATAGAGTTTGCGCCCAGCCTGGCAAAAGCTTTTCTGTACCCTCGAGTGGATTACACTTTGAAGGTCCCCACTACTGCACCATGGCTAATCATTCAGCCATTTCATCCTCCTCCCTTCCAAAACCCTGACCAGAAAAAGCTTAATTGTATGTGCGAGCATTTGCAATTGCTTGTGTGCGTTGGTCTGTCCAGGAGAGGTAAACCTGATACTAGGCAAACCATCAGTCGTTGGATTGTCAAGACAATTATGACATGTAATGAGTCCTCTGGTCTCCTATCGCTGATGGCCTTTGCTGCAGGTATCCCAGTTTCAGAAATGCTCCCTCAAGAGAATGGTTTTCCGCACGTGTCTTATTTTTATGTGTGCTAGATTTGAAACTAGGCTATTTAAACACCATAGTCACAGGTAAGCTATGAAACAAGCATAAATTTACATGCCTATCCTGGCGTTTTCCATCTCAAAAACAGACACTTTTGAAAACACTGCAGACCCTGTTGTAGTTTGAAAACTCCGGGAAAGGTTTACCGCAGTGTAAACCAGAATCATTTTTATTCTAAACGGCGTTTCAAAAAGAAAACACACTGGTGTAAATGGAGCGCGGTAAAATTAGTTTTGAATTTGATATTGCCTATGCTCTTAGTACTAAACGAAGTACAAGTTCTACCAATTGCACCTAGTTTCACATGCAAGCAACGCTGTTGTCATTATCTTATGTGTAGCCTGTGTGATTTTATCAGACGACGACTCAATCACTGCCCTGTCACTATTTATACCCGTTTTATGAGAACAGAAAAACTAAACATTTATTGAGAATTTAGCTGCATCAGAATACAGTTCAACCGCAGCATTAATAAGTCACATAATGGATTTACTGTGGATTGCTGAGTAGTATAATAGCAGGCAGCAACTGATGATTGAAAATGGTTTGATGTAGCTTGGTGGAAAGAATTTAAATTGTTCAAGTAAAGGGATAAGCAAGCTGACATTGTAGTTATAAGGTAGTTTATAACCCAGCTAACAATTTGGATTGACTGATTCAGTACACTACCTCACCTGTCTTCAGTCCTATTCAAAGTTATATTTATGAAGCTTACCAAGTCTTTTAAAACTGGTAACTTTGATTTGGTTGTTGTTGTTTTTGTTCAAAGGACTTTACGTTTCTTTTAGTTTGTATTTTTACTTTTTTTATTTATCAGAACTTTAATATATTTTGATGTTCCTCTGTTCTGTTGTGACAATAAATAAGTTTCCTTTTAAAACATTATCATAGTATGTTAGTTAAAACTCATAAATAACTACAAATAACTAATGTTAGGGAAATCTGTTAATGCTTTGTTGCACGTTTCTGAAAAGTAAAAAAAAAAAAAAATTGGCCGATATATCGGCATATCGGCTTTTAAATCCAACAAATATCCGTATCGGTATCGGCCTTTAAAATCCTTTATCGGTCGGGCTCTAGTTCAGTCATATAAAGATGGATAAAATCATGTCCACCATTGCTGTTTACTTGTTTATTTAATATTAATTATTTTATTTGACTTCTGTCTCACAATGGCTAATGTTTTATGAAAATGATTAATGTAAATGAGATTGTGTGTATTTCAGGTGCAGAAGGTGTTGGATGTAGCTCAGATGAATAAGAAAAGGAGTATTTTGAGACTGCATAGACAAGTGTGGCTCCAGGAGCAACACAGACTCACTATAGCCAGGTAACGCACCTGTGAATGCTAAAACTGCATTTTCAAATCTTTGTTTAAAAACTTTACTACACTGGCAGCAATAGGTACTCATGTCACAGATGGTGTTATGATTTTTTTGAGTAAGTGTCTTTTAAGGTGCAGTTATTAGTGCATCAAATAAGAAAGATTGGTGGGATGTTACAGATTACATTTTACTCTTCTTCAAAGAGAATTCATTGATCCGGACAAAACCATGGAGGTTGTGATAAATATCAGAACAATTACATAGAAACCTGCCGTTGGGTAATAACTGTGACTGCAACCATGGAGTGAAGAAGTGATACAAAGACCTAGGATGTGTCAATTAATAAATTACTGTTTCTCAGACAATATAAATGAACACTGGAAATTAAGAGTCAAAACATGAGTAGGATGTTACGGAGTGAATGAGACGTGAGGCGAGCAGATTCAAGTACAAACTTTTATTAAGCTATCGCTAGAAGAGAGATAACAGCAAACAATACTCTGCAATTCGAAAAAACAAGTCCAAGGCTTATAAAATGTGATACGTTACAGCTGTGTGTGTGTAATCAGTGCAGTGGGTGATGGGAAGTGTAGTCTGTGGTGACTAAATTTAAATTTTCTTCTTAAATATTATCAAAATTCAAATTATATTCATATTTAAAAGGTATAATTGTAGTTAGGGGGCAAAAAAGCTTTTGACTTCTCTCCTGAGGGCACAAGAGGGTGCATCGAGGCAGGTTTCTTCAAAGCATAATAAAATAACACAGCTATCTATAAACATATTTAAAATAATGTTTATCCACCATATTAGTAATAAATTTGCTTAAACAATCAGAAAAAGGCTGTAACGTCTATAAATATTTAAGTAACCACTGAAAACCCCACAGTCAAACATTAACCTGCTTGACTGGCATGGTTATGGCCCTACATATCTTCATGCTGTATTATTTTTCTTATTCTCAGGTTTATAAACTTATATTGTTTTTGAATGTAACAGGCACAAGACTGAGAAGGACCTTCAACGTTTTCTTCATGGATCTGGACTCAAAGAAGAAGCAGACACAGATATCATTTTTCAGTTACAGGAATATGGTAAAAAAAAGTTCCCTTCACAATTTAGGAGTGATTTTGAAAGTACATACATTACTGAAATCACAATTTAGATTTAATATAATAATACTTTCTTGTCAAATATCATTTTATGCATAAAGTGTATTCTTTGTGTGCATTAGAGTTGGACCTGGAGCAGGAACGTGAGGTGTTTCGGTCGACCACAGTGGAACCTGTTTATCAGCTGAGGGATGATCTGCTGTACAGACTCTCATCACGCGGCTCAGAAGACAATCACATCAGTGAGCTGGAAAAAGTCTTACAGCAGGTAACCAATCACAATCAGCAATGCAATTTTTTATGTGTGTGGACATAATGGTGACATGGGTTTGGCATAGGAACATAAAATATATATGACATCCTGATCTCTCGAGACTCATTGGTCCTCTCTGAAGCCCGGGAGAGTGAACAACTGTGATAACAAACTGTTTATATAAATTTCATACAAAATATACATTTATTGACTTGAATTAACCCCATTTCTCTGTGCTAGGTTCTGTCTGTCAGACAGCAGCAGGAGGAGGTCATGGACAGATTGAAATGTGAATGTGTGTTTCTACAGCAGGACATCTGTGTTACTGAGCTTAAGGTCATTAAATGATACTTGTACTATAAGCCTATAATCTTAGCACTTTAATTTTAATTTTATATGTCATTCTTAAGGGACAGTGGTTTTTTTTCCTCTGGGTAAAGTATATTTTTAATACTTTTGGGTGGTCTATCATGTCTGTTCCTTAATTGTGAACTATAAAACTGTGGATTTTAATCTGTTTTTGCTTAAATTATTATTTAATAATGCCTTTGGCCTTTATTGTTTTTTTTTCTGAAATAGAAACTGTCCATATGATCATGATCATGTTTACATATAGATTATCCCAAAAAGACACATGCGCATTGACAAACAACCATAAAACCTATGTTTTAATTTCACAGAATCTTTATGATACAGTGATAAAATTTAGCAAACTGTCCTCCAATCTATACTCCCATATAGGTCGTTTGTCCAAATGCCTGAAATACAGCCCTTCAGTGTACATACTACACTCGGCCCCTATCGGTAACAGGACCATTTTTATATTAATGTGTTGTACTCTTCTATCTGCATCATAATTTGCTCTATAAGTCATGTACATGTACAATAAATATGTACACATTTCTACACTGTCATTATTTATATGCCCACTACAGAGAGCTTTAAAATGTAAGTATACGCCAAAAGGTCGTAAGGGCACGCTTGCTCATCCATTAACGTCTGATGAATCTGCCAACTCATTAATGACTCACTTATTAAATGCACCATGAGAAAACACGATTTATGAGAATTGTAAAAAATAGAATTACAGCATCTGTTTTTGCAAATTAACTTTTCATATATATGTGTGTGTGTATATATATATATATATATACTGTATATAAAGCCTGATACAGAGCCCCTCCCCTCACTTAACAAATCCCAGTTTAACCCCTGAGTACATGTACCTTCTATATTTTTAGGGTTACTTGCATGTAATTATGCATAATTTTAGTAGTAAGCATATGTAAAGTGTAGTGTTACAAAACATTATACAATATTTTTGAGGATAAAACTCTCTGTCTCTGTCCTGTAGGAGAGCCTACTGTCTGCAACAATGGAAGATCAGGTAGCACATTTGGAGAAGGTTCCTGACGAGATCTTTACTGCAGACTGTCCATATCCTGACCTCTTATCAGATCTGATCCACAGCTTTCTTTCTCTCGCTGAGAAATATAAGCTCAGAATAGCAACACAGGAGACCAGACTGCAAGGCCTGGACAGGTAACATCCTCATTATTATAAGCTCACAATGATCACGTATGTATATAGCAAAGGCTTAGCTAGTTTCAACTCTATGTACATTTTAAACCAGTGAGGAGCCATTTATTGCAGTCTATTGATTGGAATGATTGAATGAGGAACATTACTGTACTGTAACATGAATTATATACATTTGAACATGTTCAGAACTAAGTCACTGTTGCTTTTGACGAAATGCAAGGTCTTAAGACACATTAGTTGAACATTATTGTAACTTAAATACCACACTGTATTATATCTCAAATGCCGGATGTTCATCTAGCAAAAAAACAACATGTTTTGTGTAGATGGGGCCATATGTTTATGTGTTCACTTTAAGCTTTCATTATTCAATTAAAAAATAAATAATAATAATAAATATTGGTACTTGCAACAAGTCAAAAGCAACCACTTCAAAGTTTTTATGATATTACAGCCATGGCCAAAAATATCGGCACCCTTGCAATTCTGTCAGAAAATGCAATACTTCTCTCAGAAAATTTTTCCAATTGCAAATGTTTTGGTATTCACATGCTTATTGTTTGCACAAAAAACAGAGAATAAAGAACATTTTACACAGAACTCAAAAATAGTAATTGGCACATTGTCAGAATTGTATGAAATGATTGCTTTTTAAGTATGTGATGCTTCTGTAATTTGTATTTAGACACAGCTGTGGCAAAAACAGGTGTGGACAATATAGTAATCACACTCACAACCAGTTAAAATAGAGAAAAATTGACATCATTGTGTTGTGTGTCAAACCAACCATAGAGAAAAGAAAGAAGTGTAGAGAGTTGTCTGTTGATTTGAGAGAAATAATTGTGGTAAAACGGACAATCTCACGTCCATCTCCTGAGATCTTAATGTTCCTGTGTCCACTGTGAAAAATATCATTAAGAGGTTAACAGTCCATGGCACTGGAGCTTCGTGCATTAAGCATTAACGACGGATTGTTTGAATGGTGAAAACATCATGACACTGTTTACACAAAAGAGCACAGTCCCTACAGTCATGGTTGAGGTTCAGCAATGTTTTGTGGTTGCTTTGCTGCTTCTGGCACTGGATGTCTTGACTGTGTGAACGCTATCATGAATTCTGAGGATGATTACTGAAGAGTTTTGGGCTGAAATGTAGTGGCCAGAGTCATAAAGCTGAGTCTCCACCAGGGGTCGTGAGTCTTCCAGCAGGACAATGACCCTAGACACTCTTCAAAAAGCACTCAGAGATGATTACAAACAAAGTGCTGGGGAGTTCAGAAACGGACAGCAATGAAAAAAAATGATGAAAACGAAGAAAAAAATAAAAAATAAAATAAAATAAAGATGTGAGTACCAAAACATTTGCAACTACAAAGATTTTTTCAGAGAATGGTTGGATTTTCTGCAAAGATAACAATATTTTTGGTCATGACTGTATGTTCTCTATGGGATAAAAAGCTTTAATTAAGGCTTGACAAAGGTGCACAATTTGAAAGATCATTCATGTCCACAAATTGTGTTTTGGTATATGTACAACATACAGTACACTTAATAAGAAGCAAGCAAGGTTTCAGCCATTTTCTTTATTTCAGTCAAAACAACAGAGGGTGTTACTTTTTTTCAATAGTTGAAATACAGTACACATCCATAAAAAAGGATTAGTTTACAATCGTGAGGCCTGATAACTGATGTCTACTTATTTTGCACTTCAAATGCCTCATTCAAGTAGATTTTAAACCAGCGAATATCTGCTGTATTACTGTAGATCACTGTTCTGTGCTTCAGACTTAGAGGTGCTGGTTTTGAGCTCATTTGCAGTTCTTGCTCTATCACCTCAAGCAAACACAGTTGGTCTGAGATCCAATGTGAGACTAAATTAATTTAGAATATTTTGAATAATGTGGGTAACCAAACAGTTTCTTTTTCCGTACTGTGTGTGTTTATATCTCAGGAATTGTGGCTGGAATGAAGCAGATCATGAATGTTTCCAGTACATAAAGAGTCAGTATTCTCCAGGTCGGCAGAACCAGCGCTCACTTTACATTGACATGGTGCAGAGAATGCTGCCACATATAACCAAACAGGAATTGGTCAGTACTCCAGCGTATATCTGTCTTTCTCTCTCTGATGAAGTCTGATATGCTCACAGTAACACTTACATTAACCAAAACAATACCATTCTTTTGAGATATGTTCATGCTGAGTTAGTAACATAGTTACACCATAATAAAAGTAACTAATTACCAGGGAAAGTAGTTATTCAAATATGTCAAGTAACCTGGATGTCTCCAATATAAATATGTTCAATGAACGAAAAGGACACTAAATAGAATAAATTATTATTATAAAACATTGTACACTAATCTACACCATTTTATTGTTTCTGTGGTACAATGTGAGAGACACCTATCAAATTCTATAAATTATTGTGTAAATAGCACAAACAAATAAATAAAATAAACACACAAACTAAACAAATTCAGACAGGGCCCACTGGTTCAACCTGCAGCGGGGCCCCATAAACCCCAGCTACGGCCCTGCCCACAGTAGTTGTGGAGTATCAAATGACCAGAGAATACAGCAAACATGAAGATCTATGATGCAATAACGGTTGAATTCTTGGTTCTGAGGATACTGCCTAGTATCTTTGACAGAAAAGGGAGAGTTGAGATCGGTCTGTAAATGACCAGTTCTGTAGAATAGTGTTATATTTTTTATTGAGACAGCCAGTTTGAAGGTTTTTTGGAACATGTCCTGATGACTGACAAATTAATAATATTCAGAAGAGGGTCTATGGGTCTATGGAAGAACCTCTTCTTCATGGGTTAGAGTCTAATGTACATGTTGTTGATTTAGATGAGTTAAAAAATGTTAATAATTCTTGTCTATAACAGAAAGTTTGTGGAATTATTTTTACAGAAATATTATGTGATACTATGGCTGAATGGTTATAATTTTCTCTCTCTAATAGCCTCAATTTTGAAAGTAAAGAACCATGCAGTGTGAACTCGGCATATGCAGAAGTAGCTTGCTTCCATACAATGCATAATACCTTTAGTTTTCTTTTCCTCCAACTGCACTCCATCTTCCTCGCTGGTCTCTTTAGGGCCTAATTGTGCTCTTTATAACATGATGTCTGACAGTTTTCCTGAAGTAGGAGCAACCGTGTTTAAAATTCTAGAAAGGAACGATTCCATAGTTTGTGTTACAACATCATGTTTTTCTGAGCTATTGGATGCAGTGAGGAATTGAGGCAAATCAGAAAGATTATTTTTAAAGCAATCTTTTGCAAAATAATAATTCTACCACATTTGTAAGAAGGAACTGAGTTTGCAGGTTAGCTGCGTGGAATAAATGCAAGATTTTGAGATAACATCATTTTGCTTAAAGGTTGCAATGCCTCTGACATCAATTCTATCTATAATTTAAGTCTAACGTATGATTACTGAAGTAGGTCCTGATACATGTTCTCTAACCCTAACAGAGTTTATGCTAATCCCTATACATTTTATTTCTTAGTTGGATATTTTGGACAGTCGCCTTATGTGTGGGTGTTTGTTATATTGCAGTGTGCTCATGAGCGTCGGAGTGACTGGTATCATTTCAGCATGACACAGAAGAATCTAGTACTGCAGGGCTGGCACCGGGATCACTCAGAGCTGCTCCTGAGAGCTTTGAGCATGTTGGAGGACTGCAGAACGTCCCACATACAGCAGCAGGAACTTCAGAAACAGCGTTCACACCAGAAGAACATCTGCCTCAAGCTTAAAACAAAGGTGTTTTATAAATATATATATATAGGAGTAGTCAATGTGCAGCTTGTATAGAAGTACAAATTTACTGTCCTCTGAAAACAACTCAACATGTAGTCATTATTGTCCAGATAACTGGCAACTAAAATGAGTGCATGTCAAAATTGTGTCCAAAATCTCAATATTTTGAGGTAGCACCATTGTTAGCACTGCCTCCTGGACAGAGCTGCACAAGTTGTTGTTGGCCTCCTCCTCCACTCCTCTAAACTCCTCACAGAGCTGCTGGGTGTTAGACACATGGGGCTTCTCCACCTTCCGCTTTCTCTTTGGGGTGTTACAAGCTCTCATCTAATGGAATAAAAAACAGATAATAGCTTATCAAACGCTGTATCATTTATTTTTACCACCATATATGATTTTTTCTCACACACATACATTTGCTTATCTTATTTAATTCGAGATTGCAGTGCACCCTGCTGAAAAGAACCGCATATGCTGGTTAGGTATTGAAGCTGGGATGCTTTAAGCTGGTCCTTTACTGGTCATGTGCTGGCAAAAGTCCACCAAAGGACCAGCTTAAATTGCTCTCTTCTGACATCAGTTATCAGCTCGTGATTTCTCAGGCCAAGACATTGCTGTTTGACTTTTGGACAGTGGCTCGTTGTAGATGATACTTGTTTTCAGATCCTCAGAGAGTCCTTTGTCATGAGGTGTCATGTTGAACTTCCATTGACCAGAGAGTGAGAGCAATAATACCTGCTTCCCATTCACATCTGAGACCTTGTAACACTAACAAGTCATATCAAAACAGGGAGAGAGAATGGCTAATTGGACCCAAACTTACACATGAGGTGCCATGAGGTTTTTCTTAACGTGAGCCTTTAGCCCCATTCTTCACATAACTAATTCTACATATACAACATCTTCTAATGTGTGTAAGCATGTTCTGATGTCCTACATGCCTATAGAGATTTGCTATGTTGTATTTTGGATCAGTGATATCTTTCAGATGTCTAACTCTACAGGAAGATTGCTGCTGAAAACATCTGTCACTCTGTGTGTTTAGCTGCAGCAGTGGCGCATTCAGCAGGAGGAGGCTGCAGATTTGGAAGCTACTATTGCTGCTTACTGGTTCAAAGATGAAGAAGAGAGACTGAGGAAAGAACAGCTAAGAGAAAAGACTAGAAGATCTCAACTGAAGCAGCAGGTGATGGAAAAAGTGTCATGACAGCACAACAAGTGATGTCATCATTAATTATAATCAACATGAAATAGCATTCAAAAACTGTAATGTGACATATTATAGACATCAGAAAATGATGCTGTTAAATTAGATCACTGTCATTATTGAATGCTTGTTTAACATCATGATGAGATAATGCATTATTATTGATTATTGCACTGTATTCCAGTTTGAACATTAGATAAATATAAGGGGCTATGTCTTCAGCCCATTAGCTTGGTAAAGATGTGGGATCATGTTGGGAATTTCCTTTGTGTGACTTTGTCTTCTTCCTATTCACCTTCATGCAGAGCAGTGCTGTGTCGCTGCTAAATAATTCTTAATTACGCAGATTTTAATACTGCTTTCATTGACATATTTGTATACATGTCTAAAAGATTTTCAGCTGAAATAAAACTACAAATGACAAACTTCTTTTCTTTCTTTCTTTCTTTCTTTCTTTCTTTCTTTCTTTCTTATTTAGATAAACAGGTTCCATGCAGAGAAACAGATGAAACAAGAGGAGCAAAGAAAGAAGGATATGGAGAGGCTTGCAGAACTGAGGAGAGAGATAGAAGAACAGGTGCAGAGAGATAAAGAAAGGTAAAATACGACCTCAGCCTTGAAAATATATACAGCTGTTTAAGTCAAAAATGTTAACAGAAGTTTCTTCCTGGGATGTTTCATATATTACAGTGATTTAGTAAAATTTTAATAATACAATTGAATACTATGTATTATATAGATTGGGAGCACTGAGGTTAATCCCAAAGTCTCAGCTTTTAAATTCTGTCATTTTAAATACTAAAAAATATATCTTACAATAATGCTCTTTAATGTGGTGTGAAAGATCACTGTATTCTACTGCAGTTTACTGTTTTTTAATGCCTTCATGTTTATATTGTGCTAAAACTTATATAGGAAAAAGCTAATTTATCAGTTTTGTATTTTGTGATGAAACTGAAAGATTTTTTTTAAAAACAACAATGCAAAATTATTGTGATGAGATTTCTGGGTGGCTGGTGTGCTACAAATAATGAATGGAACACATTAAATATGGAAAGCATTCATGAATACAGTGATCAGTCAAACCACTTTAAAGTGCGTGGAAATCACATAATTATAAAACGGACAGATTTTAAAGCTGAGACTAAAAGCTTGTTTTAATGTAGCCTTCCAAAAGCATAAAGCTTGCTATTGGGTGGCTGGTGCATAATACATTCAATCAGCGACATGAAATATTATTTTCAAGCATATTGTCCCTGCAAGTATGACACATGGTATGGTTTCTGCTAATAATTCCATATATATAATTGATTTTGGTGGCCTGGCAACTTCTCCTGAAGCTCCCAATCAGGACATATGTACAACAACATAGGCTATACTGTCAAAATATTTTCTCATAATTCTCTAAATATTTTGACTTTATTCGCTTGTAATAAGTGAGACCTACATCGCTCAAGGTGAGGTCATGAGTATATCAGATGACCATACCCCACCACACTTAGTTTAGTGCAGCAGTCAAAGGCTGTTCATTTTAGCAATGTGAGCCCGTTTCCCACAAGATGTTCAACAGTTTAAATTTCACACACTGGGGGGAGCTGGTCAACTGATTTATCTGAAAGATTGGTGCTTTAGCTGGCTAGTAGAGGCTTGGATCATCAACAGAAAGAAGAAAAAAGTGTAATAAGATGGATGCAATGTATTAACAATAGATACTGTATGCAAGAATAAATACAACAACTAGTGATGATACCAATAAATAAATATGCACTGGTAATAGACAATAACATAAAGCTTGGAAAAGCCTAGAATTGAGCCTGATTTTTGCCCCGATTTAACAGTCTGAACAAGTTGACACTAGTTGAGGAATCAAACTTTGATTTCATCCAATCGGAAGTTATAAAACATGTTTGATATTTTCAGCTGATTTTAGAACACATTTGTTTTTATTTGTCATGCGTCTCCTAACAACAAAATGCACGTTTCCTTGTGAGTTTGTTGTGATCTGAAAAATGTAAGTCTGGTAGTTGTACGATCCTCTGTTATAAATCCTGGCCAGGACACATCCAGGAAAAATTACACGTATGGTCACCCTACTTCAGATTTTAATAGTTGTGTAGTGTATTCCAGCCTTAAATATGACGGAAGAAACCAGAAAGAGACAAATAACAGAGTGAACAAAGAATGACAGAACGCAATGCTGCTGAGCAGGATGTTGCGATGGAAGAGATTTCTATTGTAATGTTGCTTATGGGAACCACTTAATGGCTCTGGTGGAATTAATGATAAATAACTGCTTATTTCTTATTAATAATGAAGCTATTATTTGTAATGCTGACCCAAAGTAAATGTTATCTAAACAAGGTCAATAAAACATATGCTGCAGGTATAAACTTGTCACGCTCAGTAAATGATAGCAACACAAAACTTTAATAAACTGCAGATTTATTGACAATCTGAGTAAACATCGACAAAGAGAGCATAGATGCAGGTAAGTATTGCAATATCAGAAGCAATGAGGACAGTCACAGGCGTTGCAGTCACGTAAGTAGACTTCAATGAGGATAAACACAGGTAAGTATTGAGAATAGGTGATACTCAATCTTTGTGAAGGAACAACAATTCAAACAGGTAAGTTGAGGGCTTGGGCAAACATGTAGGATCGAAGCACACAGAGCGTAGTGAGCTTGAGCTTAGCTGATGAGCATGTGGCGAGAGCGCCCTTTTAAACATGACCGGTAAGTGACTGCAGGTGCGTGTGATTAATAATGTGATTGGGAGCGAGTGCCTGGTGCTGATCCGGGATCTGTGACTGTAATAAGGCCTTTTGCTCCGCAGTTTCTTGGCACATCGGTGTAAAACAGGGGGTTCACCATGCCACTGTAAAAAGGTGGATACAACTCTCATTGTGGCAGCACAAACTTTAATTCAGGATCAGGATGCCGTAGAAGAGGTGCAGAGCAGAAACCCTCCTTCAGCCTTTGAAATACTTGACAGGCCTCGATTGTCCAAGTGATGTTCTTCTTGGCCTCTTTGAGCAGTGAAGTGAGAGAAGCGGTGATCTGACTCTAACCAGCTATACATCTTCTATAGCAGTTTGCAAACCCCCGGAATCGCTGCAGTTCTTTTACTGTGGTAATTTCTGGCCAGTCACAAACCATTGTTACTTTCTTGGGATCCATAAGCAACTCCATCAGGGAATATCACATATCTCACACTTCTCCGCTTTCAGATAGAGATGGTGATCTCAAAGGCATGGTAGAACTTGCTGAATGTAACAAATGTGAGAATGCATATATGGTGAGTAGGTAACACTTTATAATAATGTTCAGTTGCAAGTCATTTACAAATGATTAGTTAATGATGAACTAATCATTTACTATATGTTCAAAAATGATTTAGTAATATGTTA
>JAUMHP010000195.1:142917-155273 GCA_032361065.1 Enteromius trimaculatus | reverse complement strand
TAAATAACATGCTATGTGTTATAACTGAGCCTTCTCATTAACACTTGCATATGCTAGCACTTTTTTGTTGATTTTGTTAACTTCCATTGTTCTCATTTGTGAGTCACTTTGAATAAAAGGGTCTGCTGAATGACTAAATGTACATGTTTCAGATTTTACAACAATAGCTGCTTCTACTACTACTAATAATAATGTATTAAGGAAAATCTCACATGTTATGAAAATCATGCTTTCCATTGGGTCTGGATAGCAGAATTAATTAGCCTAAATGTTGTATGCATATGAGAATTTCATGTGTACAGTAGGTTAGAAAATGTTCTATAAATGGCCAGCATTTGAAACATCTATACCCATTTATCACAATGAATTTCATGTGTTTATGGATGCTTTTATAGTTTTGTGTATGCGTGGGTGTTGACTTCCTGAAGATGATGTGATGTCCAGCATTGATTTAAACGTGCTGTCAGTGCAGTCACAGTACTCCATCATGAGAGCACAGTGTCTGGGTGAAATGCCAGAAGATGTAATAGTGGGGACACTATTCAATTTATTACTACCCATTTTACTACTGACTGGTAAGCTCTCTTTAAAGTTTACTTGAACTTAATTTGAAATCAGTTTGCTTGTTATGAGTGAATCTTATGCATGTAGTAAATCATCAAATCAAATGCAGCTCGGAAACGGATCCATTGATCCTATCTTAAGGCATATGTAAATGATAATGTGTAGGTAGAAGGACTGAAATGTCTCCATACAATAGAAACATAGCAATGGTAGTTTGTTTGAATTTCCATAATGACCAGTAGTTAAAATTCAGTACTTTTTTTTTTATACAAACAGTATCTACCACACTTTGTTCAATGTAAATTCCAACTACCAGTTTGAGATTAATATCTTCTAGATAGTAGAAAGAAGAAAAAAAAGAATCACTCATTTAAACATCACACATTTATTAAATAAATAAATAAAATAAACTGCATTTAAAACTTAAAACAGAAAGACATTTAAAGCATGCCACTAAGAAATCTTTGTAAACGTGTTCATTGATTTTTTGTGACTTGAGGTAATAGTGTACATAGAAAACTAACAACTTTAGCATTGACTGAAAGCATTGAGTGGAAGATGTGGAAAGAACTGTACAATTTTGTATATAATGATTTTTAAAAGTGCAAATATGGATATGTAGGCATTTTAAAGAAAATTTGACACAACATCCATTTATTCAATATGGATTCCCTTTACTTATCAACACAACATGTTACAAATGTCACTGTCGCATTGCTTTGTATACTATACATATATATTTTTTTTTAAAAAAAAGAAAGAAATAGCTAAAGATTCACTAAACTGAACTGCTGAAATTTGAAAGGCACATAATGTGGTTGGTTAGGAGAGCTAAGAACAACCTTACCTTTTTTGTTGTTCTCAGTGTACACCCACAAAGGGTTAAAGGTTATAATTTTTTAACCATATTCATTCTTATTTTGTACAAATATGACATGTATTTCATAATTACAGTGTATACATTTTTTTTTTCATTATTTACCTCAAAAAATGAAAATAAAATGTGACAGCATGCCCCATAAGTGGGACACAATTTAAGATGCGTGGGAAATGTTGTAGCATTGTCATATGACAGCTTAAAATGTTCTGATCTAATGAAAAAATACATACAAGACAAACTAAAATATTTAATCAATAATCTTTTTCAAATAAAATAAAGATGTGTTTTACATTTATGCATTTAACAGTCACTTTTATCCGAAGCAACTTGACCTACAGGAAAGTTTTAAACATTTTAAACAATCTAATTTTGGAGTTTGACAAGTTATAAAACAATATGGACAAATATATGAAAAACACATTCAGACATTTAGAAAAACAAATACATTCACTCCCCCTGAGATACACAAACGAGCCAAAAGGCTTAACATTTTCTGAAATAATCCTTTCTGAATTGATTGACAGTCTTTATTCACCTGTTTCCTGTGTTGAAATTCACTAAAGTAAATAGTGTAAATTATGATGCTGATGTCTTATGTAATGTACTGAACATCATTGCACAGTGTTACAATGTTCCCCATCTGCATATCTAGAGTTTAAATATGGTGAGTGTCTTTTGCTAGTTAGCACAAGTAAAAGGTCTAAAGTCTAAACACAAATAACAGATTGTGATACATGTGACTTAATCAAATTTAAAAGCTCATAGAGCTGTGTTTTATTAATTCAGTTACTGAATTACTATAATTGTCAGCTAAATTTGCCGTATGTTTACTTATCCTAAAGAAGCTATTAATCCAGAGGAGTGGAAAAAATGTCCTCTCCATACATCCAAAGATGGGCAGAAATAATGAGTGAATATGAATACATTGTTGTGTACCCAAGCAGCAGGGAACATAAAAATGCTAATGGACTCAGCAGGTTCTTTTTTGAATGAAAAAAAGTGGATACATCAGTGGAGGAAGTAATACTACTGGAGGAAAATTTGTGCTGAGCTAGGGAGGAAAAGCCAGAGAGGTCTGCTGTGTGCTGTCCAGAAGCCAGACGTGCAGTTTTCATAGATCGTGTCCATCACCTGAGAAACAAGGCTGTCACGAGAAGCATGAGGTTGGCAAACTAGGTTCGGTGGGTCAAAATAGCGCAACTAACAGAACCTGCTCCTTGTCCTCCCTGATTTTTTACTTGAAAAGTCTGTGGAGTGCAAGGAAGCAGTGCTTCCTGCAACTCCAAGTGGTGAGGTGAATTCCTGCCCTGAGTCTGATGAAGCAGAGCATCATTCACGATCAGAACCTGATGTTCTTAAAAATAAAGGGAATTGCTCTTTTACTGAGAAGGTGGGGATAGTTTTGGAGAAAGCCTCCAGGGATGGGAGCACATATGTCAGTGTCCCTGGAAGAACAACTCCTGTCATCTCTGGGTCACCTGTCTCAGGGATGCTTCACACTCTTCCAAAAGATTTAGCAGTGCCCTGAGAAGCGGGCTGTGGCAACTTTGTTGACACCGTGCATCTGCTCCAGGTTCAACTCCTGGACTACCATAGTGGACATCACCTAACCGGGGGCCGTGCAGCAAGTGCACCACAACCAGCTCTAGTAATAAAAGAGGCCAGTCTTGAGAGACTGGTTCCTTTAGTGGGTTACTTGGTGGTGTGGGGGCCCCTGCCAAGAGTGTCTTTTTGGGTTTAAATGATTTAAAAGTTTATACAATTCTTCCTCTCCTACAGAAGAATATTACAAAGCAGAAGTGATGGTTTTGCCATATTTGTATCAAGGGGTTGCGTTTGTAGCTTTAGCTATACAGTAGAATACATGACACTAGATAATGATCATAGATGTCATTACTCTTCAGAATTTCTGTACCATTCAAATCAATTAAATTTAAAGTATGATTTTGACAATAAGTAGTTTCATTATCAAAATGGATATTAAAATCAACAATAAGGACTTTATTTGCAGACAGCACTTAAGCAAATATAAAATCAGAAAATTATTTAAAAAAGTCTTTGTGTGTCACCAGTCGTGCCTCTGTGGCGCTCTCTGGCTCACTGCAGCGGGAACTTTCTCCCGAGTTTTAGCATTCCCCCACGGACTCTTTCCACCCACGCACTGGGGCTGATTTCACCACCAGGTGATCGGCATTATCAGCCCTTTATAAGCGGCATTCGGACGCTACTTCTACGCAAAGTCTTATCTACTCCTGGTACTAATTCTGAGCGTTTTCTGGTTGGATTTATCGTTGTGATTTTGGACTGTTTTCTCGGACTCTGATTCTTTCTGCCTGCCTTGATCTGTTTTGCTTGTTTTGGGGTTTTTGAACTCTGCTGCCTGCCCTCGACATTTTGCCTGTTTAAAGTTTACGATTTCTGATTTTGTCTACTATAACCCTGTCTGCCCGTTTATTGAACTTCGCCTGTCTGACTACTCTGTTTCTGAATAAAGCAAGCAAATGGATTCCGACGACTCTGGTGCTTCTTCGTCACAGTGTGGTGCTCTGATGGCCTGTATAACAGTAGCCAGCACAAACATTTCAACTGATTTTATTTATCATTAACATTTGTTTCTCTGGATAAAATTAAATTAAGTGCCATTCAATTGAATTATTCTTGAAACCAGACCTCTGAGATATACTAAAAATATTGCTATAAATTGTAGCACCACCTCCCCATTTACGCTTTATGCCCGCATCTCTCTGCCTGAGACATTTGATGGAACTACAGGAAAGTGCCGGGGTTTCCTGCTTCAATGTTCCATTTATATCATGTAATTTATATTAATTATTTATGTCTCTGATTGCCTCATTGTTGACTGGTAGAGCGCTGGAATGGGTCACAGCGCTATGGAGGGGCAGACAAATGGTGTTTTCCAGCTATCAGGGCTTCCTCAAAAAGTTCAGGGAGGTCTTTGATCACGCTGCCGGTGGTAAGGAACCCAGCGAGGAAATTCTGGCTCTGAGGCAGGGCAGCATGACGGCCGTTGATTTCACACTGCCTTTCCGCACCCTCGCTGCACAGACAGGATGTCCCTCCAAACAACTGAAAGCGATGTATCGCAAGGCTCTCAAGGAGATCTACAGGCTGAGCTAGCATGCAGAGACGAGGGGAAATCCTTGGAGCAGTATATGGAGCTTGCCATTCAGATTGACAATCTGATGAGATCTCGCCGAGGACGTCGATCATTCTTCTCCACGTCTTCAGCCCCCGCTGTTACCGATGTCGAGCCTATGCAACTGGGATACACTCATCTCACTGACGAGGAGTGTGATAGGAGACGACGTGGCAACCTCTGTCTCTACTGTGGCTTACCTGGACACATCAGGGCCAATTGTCCCACACGGCCCCCTCGCCAGTCTCCTACACGGGTGAGTTCGAATTCATTAACTATACCTGTTAAACTCACACTCCAAGGGCATTAGTTTGAGACTACCGCTTTCATCGATTCTGGGACAGAGGGGGATTTCATTGATGAGAGTTATGCTAAGCAATGCAACTTTCTTCTCCTTCCATGTGGCTCTCGGGTGGGTGTGGCAGCCCTAGACGGTCGACCCCTTGGCTCTGGGAAAATAACATCAACCATCGAGAATATCATGTTATCAGACTCTTCACTATAAAGTCACCTGAACACCCAGTAATCCTCGGGCTCCCCTGGTTAGAGCTTTACAACCCCACTATCTTCTGGACCGAGAGGGATATTACTCGCTGGTCCAGCCACTGCCACCGTCAATGTCTTAAGGGACTCCAAGAACCACTCACGCCTACACCCGAGCACCCTGTTGAAAGTAATTCTCACGAGCACTTACCTGCACAATACCACGACCTGCTGGAGGCCTTCAGCAAGGAAAGGGCTACCCAACTTCCACCTCACCGAACAACGGACTGCGCCATTGATCTGCTGCCTGGTTCTGTACCTCCAAAGGGATGAATCTTTCCCCTATCTCAACCCGAGACACTCAGCATGCAGAACTACATACAAGAGGAATTAAACAAAGGTTTCATAAGGCTCTCCACTTCACCTGCTTCAGCAGGTTTTTTCTTTGTCAAAAAGAAAGATGGCAGTCTCCGGCCCTGCATTGATTACCGTGGATTGAATGAAATAACCGTGAAGTATTGATATCCATTGCCTCTGGTACCCTCAGCACTGGAACAGCTCTGTAAGGCCAGGTATTACACTGAACTTGATCTGAGAAGTGCTTACAACCTCATTCATATCAAGGAGGGAGACGAATGG
This sequence comes from Enteromius trimaculatus, assembly GCA_032361065.1. Lineage (NCBI taxonomy): Eukaryota > Metazoa > Chordata > Actinopteri > Cypriniformes > Cyprinidae > Enteromius > Enteromius trimaculatus. Next base: position 149,550 of record JAUMHP010000195.1, on the reverse strand, counting down.
AAGACTGCCTTTTCAACCACCACTGGGCACTATGAATACCGGGTTATACCCTTCGGGTTAGCAAACAGTCCTTCCATCTTTCAAGCCCTCATCAACGACATGTTCAGAGACATGTTGAACAGGCAAGTCATCATTTACATCAACGACATTCTCATTTATTCTGAGGATTTAAAGTCTCATGTCCAACATGTTCGAGCAGTCCTAAAACGTTTGATTCAACACCAACTTTACGCCAAGTTACCTAAATGTGATTTCCATCAGACAAGAGTCTCATATCTAGGCTACATCATTAGCGCCGAGGGCGTAACCATGGACGAACAAAAAGTCAATGCTGTACTAAACTGGCCCCAACCTCGAACCATCAAAGATCTTCAAAGATTCCTTGGGTTCGCCAACTTCTATCGCCGTTTCATCAGAAACTTTAGCCAGATTGCAGGCCCGCTGACATCAATGATACGTAAGGGTCCCAACCAGCTGCGATGGACACCTCAAGGAGAACAGGCATTCCAGGCACTCAAACAACGCTTCACCACAGCACCCATCCTCAGGCACCCTGATCCCGAACTTGAATTCATTGTGGAAGTGACTTGGAATATATCCAGTCTGCCAAACAACTCAATTCACGGCAAGCTCGGTGGGCACTCTTCTTCACCCCGATTCTCCTTTAAAATCACTTATCTTCCAGCCACAAAGAATTGTAAGGCTGATGCTTTGTCACGACAATTTGATCCTCAGATACCTACCCCAGATCCAGCATTCATCATAGCTCCTCACATGATCGTGGCTCCTATTTGCTGGGATATCTAGGCTGAAATCACAGAGGCTCAAATCACAGACCCAGTTCCTCCTGAGTGTCCCCAAGATCGAGAATACGTACCTGCGGTCCCGTGTGATGCATCTGGTCCACAGTAGTCCCAGCTCTGGGCACCCAGGTATTCAAGCCACGATCGAATTAGTTACCAACCAGTTTTGGTGGATCTCACTTATCTCTGACGTCACACAGTTCGTCCAAAGATGCCGTACCTGCAACATAACCAAAACTTCACACCAGAGACCTGCAGGTCTTCTTCATCCACTTCCAATACCAGAAAGCCCCTGGTCCCATCTGGCTTTGGACTTTGTCACCGATCTCCCTCCGTCAAACAACTATACCACAATACTCATCATAATTGAACGCTTCTTGAAAGCATGCCGCCTCATACCACTCTACAAACTACCCACAGCCTGGGAAACAGCAGATATCATCATAAATCAAGTATTTCGGTTCTACGGCCTCCCCGACGACATCGTCTTGCACCGAGGTCCTTAGTTTACCTCTCGCCTTTGGGACAATATCAACATTAGTCTTAACTCAGGATACCACCCACAAGCCAATGGCCAGGCCGAGAGGCTCAATCAAGAGCACACCAGGTTTCTACGTTCCTATTGTTCCCAGAACCAGCAAGATTGGAGTCGTTACTTCTTGTGGGCGGAATATGCCCAAAACTCCCTCCGTAAACCATCTACTGGTATGACATCCTTCCAGTGTGTGTTAGGATTTCAGCCACCACTGTTCCCCCTGGTCTGGTGAACCCACCAATTTACCTGCTCTGGATCATTGGCTCCGACGGAGCGAGGAGACCTGGAATCAAGCCCACGTCCATCTGCAGAGAGCTGTTTGGCGATTTACGGAACTGGCTGACCGTCATCGACGTCCCAATCCTCAATATGCTCCAGGACAATGGGTCTGGCTGTCTACAAAGAATCAAAAAAGAAGAATGCAGAAAATTAAATCAGAGGTACGTGGGTCCGTTCAAAATCATCAAACAAATTACTCTGGTATCATTCCGTTTGGAATTACCTGCTCAGTATGGAATCTCACCGACTTTCCATGTTTCTTTGCTCAAGCCCGCTGATGTTCCGGGAGGAGAGAGGGACCTAGACGCCTGAGCTACCCCCCCTAATCATCGATGGAGAAGAGGCTTACAGAGTCAACGAAATCCTGGATAGATTGGGAGGGTTACGGTCCTGAAGAGATATCGTGGGTCAACGCCCTGGACATCCTGACTCCTATGCTAATCTCCGATTTCCATTGACTATTGGACTGCCTTTGACTCTGAACCTTTGCTGGATATCTCAACCTTTGCCTGGACTCTCGTTTCTGAATTCTGCCTGTGACCCTGAACTTTTGCCTGGACTCTGACTCTGCCTTGTATTGTCTCCGTTGCTCCTGTTACCTGGTATCTGATCTTTGCCTGTTTGACACTGTTTACAATAAAGCCAGCTTTTGAATCTTAAAGATGTCTGACACTGACTCACACAGTATGAGAACAAAATCAGAATTGGATCACATTTAACGGACAGTTTAAAGAGGCCTTAGTCACCTATGACAAAAGTCCTCTCAGCTAGTATGTCTTTTCAAAGTGAAAGTAGCCTTGTCACCTGCCCTGAGTACAGCATGCTACAAAATTTGAAATGTGTTTAGTGTAAAATAATGTATTTTATTGTTTTTAATGTTTTTTTTTTGCAAAGTGGCATCTTTTTTGCAAATGAACTATATATATATATATATATATATAAACTGTACAGTATATGCATGTGAACTGGGATATACATGTGTGCATCATGCCTTGTGCATAAATTATTATTGAGTCTAATCTGCTTCCAAAGCACTATCCTACAAATTGATGGCATGACTACAAACTCCACAAAACAGCTGTAGTAACAGAAGATGGGCTTTTGTTGATTTTACATTATATGGATTAGCCTGTATTTTTTATTTTATTTGTTTATTGAGTATAAGAGTCTTCATGTGATACCATTTTTGTCACATTATAGATTATTTAATAATATGTTCAAATATATGCCATTTAATTTCCCAGTTGCTTAAAATGTGCTGTTGCAGAGGATATCTGGGATATTATTCCTGGTAAATTGGTAATGTCTAATTTTTTTTAAGAGTAGTAATGAATTTGTCAATGATAAAGCATATTAGCAGAAACAAGCAATAAAATAATGATGCCAGATGCGTATACTGTATTTGTGTGTCTCATTATTTTTTTCTTTACTTATACTGTAACTATTTCCACCCCACAGCAATATTATTGAGGTACAATGGGCTATCAGTTCTGTATCTTCTGTTCCTTCTATGTGTACCACTGATTCCCACTCCAGATCTGGCTACCATGAAGGGTAAGTAAGTCCTGAGTTATAAATAATGCTATAACTAATAAAGTAATGTCTCAAGTAGTGTAATATTTATTAACAGCTTTTCTTGCAGAGAAGACTAGAGAAAGTGAAAACTCAAACAGTAGCAACAACTATTTATGTATTATTTATTTATTTATTTATTCATTTATTCTAATACAGGTCTTCCATTATATTTTTGTTTGATATTCTTCTCAATTCAGCAAATACTGTTCTAGCCCTCTCATCAATGATGCATTACAATAATTACACAGAGTTGTGCTGTCAGCAGAGTTAACCTACAGAGATTACCTTTCAGTGGATATTTAGTTAAGTGCTTTATAGATCCATACAATCATGTCAGACATTTTCTCACTTATTTCCATTTATTTCCCCTGTCCTCACTTTAAACTAATTTACACACACACACCTATTCCATTTTTCACACTTCCTTTCAGTGTTTACTGTAAACTGTGAGTAAAGGATGGTTTGAATGTATAAGGTAAAAAAAGAAAAGAAAAGAAAAAAAGATGACAAAAAGCTTTTAGTAAAGATCAGACCACCCTGAAACACATTTGCTGCATCAGCTGAGTGTTTTCCCCAAAATAATTGGTTTATTGCTAAATAATCAAAATCTAACACTTAAGCAAGAAAATACATCCTTCTCATTTCCCATACTTTGAAAGAAGACCCAGTACCATAAAGATGCTGAACTACAGTTTTGTTGGGATTGACTCAAAAACAAAACAAATTGATTGTTTCAGTAGCTGCAGGCCAGTTTCTTTGTTAAATGTGTTTTTTAAGCTGACCTAAGATCCATGCCCTTTATCTTCAGCAAGTGTTGCCTGCTGATATTTCCCCTAACCAGATACACATGCTGAAGATATAGGGCAAGGATCTTAGGTAAGTTCTTAAATCCACATTTAACAAAGAAACTGGCCTGTAGCTACCACAGAGCAGTGGACCTTTAAATTTCATTATCAAAAATGAACAGCTCAGACATGATTGTTGAGAGTTGACCTGAAAGAAAGGACTCATTATAAACTCTTTTTAGAATTGTGGCTAGAACAGAAGAGAAAGTAAAAAAAAAAAAAAAAAAAAAAAAAGTTGTTAAAGTAATAAGAGCCAAGAGACTTATCATTTTGTAATGAATGAATTGCCACATGTACTTCTGTGGTTAGACAAAGGCCTGTACGCATTATTTGTAAAGCCATTATTTACTCAAGGGAATATTAGTATTGGGTCACTTTTTTAACTGCATTGGCGCTTTCTCTTAAAGGCAGAGATGATTGGGACTCTCAGTTAAACACCCTATGACCTCACGACATAACTTGTAGTGACTGACAGATATGGAACAGAGCTGACAGTAACAAATTAATTTGCTAATTGCTAATAGTCAAGTTCACAAAAGCACATAGTATACACTTTGAAAGGATGTCACTTGTAGATATTGATTACATTAAGTGTAATAAATAATTGTTTACATTTATATTTTAAGAAGGGTAGCAGTATTAATACTGTACAATGCCCCCCTCCACCCTTCCACTTGAATGTATTTTACAAGGTTTGTTTTGATGAGGGTAACCGAGCTGACATCAAATCAGTGTACACCAATAAAATGATTTAGATTTTATAGGGGAAAAATGCTTAAGCCAAAAATATTGCTTAACAATGATAATAAAATTTAAAAAAAAAAATATATATATATGCATTTTTACAAAATGCGTTTTTTTAACCACTCTGGCTCTTAATTTTACTAATTAATATTCCTACAAAAAATACACAAATAAATTAAATAAATAATTATAATCATAGGGGACAGGCCAAATTCCTTACCTTTATAGGCATAAATGCTTTTTAAATAATTTCCAATAATATTAAATGTAATAATTTTTTTGTAGTGTTGATGAAAGAATACATTGCATTGTTATGTTCCCTTTTAGTCGGTCACTCCGAGTCACGTCGGTGACCGACGAATAGGAATCTTGCTTCGAGATGTCCAATCTACTCTGCGTGTATCTAAACACGCCAATGAAATTGGCATACGCAGATTAACATCCAGCTGCACCTAATCGCAGCACGAGTATAAGTAGGTCAGCAGATTAAGTGTTCATTAGCTTTTCACTTCGGGCCCGAGCAGTTCATGCGAAAGTTCCTGAGACATTTCTACTCTGAAACTGATGGAGGAAGGCTGGTGTCACGGCATAGCAGTGACGGTGGTTCTAGTCGAGTGGTGGTCACAATTGTATTGCACTAACTGCTTTTGTGTACCGAGCGTCCATCTTTCCTGTGTGCTTCAGTCTTTCACAAAGAGCAAAGCCCAATCGAGCTGGCTCACGGGTGGTACGTCTTTTTACAGTTTTTTCTGAATGCTTAAGAACAATTTTTGTAACTATTGGCTATTTTTGCAAAACTCTACACACAAATAAGAAAACCTTTCACCAAATCAGCAAAACATTGTAATTTCTAAAAACATTAGAAAATAAAAAACATTTCTTGCAAAAGCTAATAAACCTTGCTTAACTCTAAAAACCTTCGTAAAAATTGTATTTTCTTATCAGACAGTTAAAACAAGCCATCACAATAATAATCACACAATGCACCAACTACACACCGATGGTATGAATAAAAAACACATCTGGCTTTTGCTTTCTCTCTGTTAGGCTATGTCAGTTTGAGATCACACTTTTGTCATAGTTCTGTAAACATCCAAACTTCAAGTACTGGTGTTTATTTAAACACATCAAAACAAACACAAGGCTTTTTTTTCCAAGTCAAAACAAAATAGTAATTTCATTGAGAAAAAAAAAAGAAAGAAATCAGTCTACATCGTGTTGTCTCTTTGGGTCGTGCATCCTCCATTGCCTGTAAAAGGACTATGTGTTGATGGGGATGACGGTAATAGAACTTCCAGCGCCAGGCAGAGAAGAACTCTTCAATTGGATTTAAGAATGGAGAGTATGGGGGAGGTTGAGTACAGTGAAGAGTGGGTAATCATTGTCCCATATGATGACGTATCTGGTCTGCTCTGGTCTAGTAATTCTATTTCTTACTCTTCTTACCCTTCCTCTTCCCCCTCCTTGTCCTCCTTTTGCTTCTCCTTGTCCTCTTCCTCTAACTTCACCTTCTTGTCCTTGTCATCCTCTTCCTCCTACTTCTTCACCTCCACATCCTCTTCCTCTGCCTCGTAATTCTCACTCTTCCTGCTCCCTCCATTGTACTAGGGCAGGGTTTCTCAATCCTGGTCCTGGAGGTCCGTTGTCCTGCAAATTTTAGCTCCAACCCTAATCAAATGCACCTGAACGAGCTAATTAAGATGTTCAGGATTACTTGTAAGCTACAGGCAGGTGAGATTACAGTTTTTTTCTGATGGCTTAAACCCTAACTGTGATTCTTATTGCACAATTTCTAAAACTATTAATACTTATAGCAAAACCACTCACTGAGTTTGCAAAACTAAAAGCACAA
>JAUMHP010000195.1:91651-105387 GCA_032361065.1 Enteromius trimaculatus | reverse complement strand
ATATATTTCAGATGTCTATTCTGCAACCTGATATTTATTTAAAATATGAATTTCCTGTAGACACTGAGAAGCAGATTGTAACATAACCTATATCCTGACTTATAGATGTGACAGTTTATTTTAATTATAGAACTGTGAAAAATTGTTCTTTCACAAATTATTTTGGTATCTCGCTATGGGAATGTCTCAGTTATGACCACTTCTGCACCAATGACACCACGTCTGCCAGTCAAAGAAGGCCAGTCACTGCAGCAATCATTATTTTGACTCTATGTGGGAATTACCTCCCAAATGCAATACATTCTTTTTATTTGTAAAGTGACATTGTGGCTTAGAGGTGGATAATTAAGGCATCAAGGCTAGTTTCTACTCTAATATTTTTAGTATTTGTTTTTCTAAGTTATGGGGTGCTGATGATGTACTGAAGAGTGAGACAGAGAGAGAGAAAGAGAAAGTGGGAGCTCACTGCTCTAATCACATTTCTACCAGTTTTAAAGGTGTTTGGGCCACTTCCCATTAGGGAAAGGAAAAGTCTTCCACATCATTTCTGCAGAAGATTCGCATTGTATCTCCTGTCTGTCTCTTGGCTGCCCCCACTGTATGATTTTCTCAACTTAACTCTGAAAAAGGGGACTCCAAGTGGTAATCACATGAAAGATGGACACATGACTCTCTGCTCAAACCTGGTGTTACATTTCATGTCTGTTTAGTACTCTGTGTTTATGTATTATGTTCTTAGTTTCGTTTTCATGTCTTCCTGTTTTGGTTTCGTTTTGAGTTCCTTCCTGTTTGCCCATATTTGGTTGTTCCTGTTATTATGTGATTATTAGTTGATTCGTTTTCACCTGTGTCTCCCCAGCTGTCCTCTCTTTAGTTCATTAACCCTTGTGTATAAATACCATGTCCTTTTAGTTCAAGTTACCTGGAATGTCACCATTCGTAATACTTGGATGGACCTGAAGAAATGTCCTCAGGCCTCAGACTTGTGGGGAGATATGGGTAGTGTGTCAATTGCTCTTCTTCTGCTATTCAAGAACAATCAATCACATTCACTGAGAGCAAAGTGGGGAAACAAACATGGCTCTGCTGGAAGTTGTCAATCGATTTGCAGGAAGAGGATCTATGCAGATAATACTTAGCTTTATATTTATTTCTAGATTGGTGAAATTGAGAAATGTATGCAATGCATAGTCGATATATAAAAAATACATTAATCAATACTAAAGAAAAATGGATAACAAATATATAATTTTTTACTGATAAATTCTCAAAAAAAATTTTTTTAATTTTATCGAACCTACCGTAAAACAATGCATGTAATAACCTAGAACACTATCTAACACCAAACGGCTGCTCTGTCAATTCTTCCTCATCAGTTAGGAACCTAGGTGTGCTGTTTGATAACAATTCTTCCTTTAAAAGTCATGTTTCTAGCTGTCACGGTTCCGTGTAGTTGTGGACAGAAAACGACAGAACAGGAAAATACTTCACGTAGTATTTAATCAGGAACTTCAAAAAGGTACAACATACAACTAGAACCAAATAAACGTTAATAATCCGACAAACACTGGGTAAACTGAATGGGCTTTTAAGGAGGAAGACATTAGGGAGAAATCAAGACAGGTGAGGAGCACAGGTGGGGCGGATGACAATCAACTGAACAAGAACAGGAAAATGACCAAATAAGGAAAACACAGGAAGGACGAAACCAAAACTAAACAAGGCAGACAGTTAACAGAACACAAGGCGTGACACTAGCATCTGTAAAACTGCATTTTTAAAATCTGAAATTTAAATTGTGACCTATGCTTTCTATGTCAAATGTAGAGATGCTAATCCATGCATTTGTGACCTCGAGGTTAGATTATTGTAATTCTAAATTGGGTGGTTGTTCTGCACGCCTGATAAATAGAGCTTGTACAAAATACAACAGCTTTTTCCTTACTAGAACCAGGAAGTATGAGCATATTAGCCCGGCTCTGTCAACACTGCACAGACACACTCTCTCAGTTTAAATATAGATTAAAGAGAAATCTCTTTAAGAGATCAGATGGTGGATCCACACCTACAGATGATGTATACAGCACTGAATATTAGCAGATACTAGGACACTTAGTAACACTTAGTAATCAAAAGTTAGGAAGTATTCCTGGTTATTACATGTGGAGTTTAGCTGCCAACATAGTAGATAGTCTGAGACTGAAAATAGAGGACCACGACAGAAGTGAGGGGTGATTAATTAAATCATTCTTTGTTTTTTGTTTTTTAAGAGGTGCAGAGTTGTTTGAAGCCAAAGTGAAGAAACAGGTGGCAGCAAGATTAGAAATGGAGAAAAAATCAGTGGAAATACTGAAGAAACAGTATGGACAACTTTTCTTCTTCTTCATTAATTTCTACTAATGAATAAATGTGCTTTAATTGTGTTTATTAATGTAAAGCTGGTTCCATTCTTGTCTCACAGAATGGAGAAAATCAAGTCAAAAGAGAGGAATGCTCCTTGTCATCAGGTTACATCATCTACTGCTCATGTGGAATCCTTAAACTGCCCAAAACAAAATGGTAGTCCTCTTCGAACATATTTTTTCATATCATTTATATTTTGAAACACATGTAGTATGAACCATAAGCCATCATGTAATTGATGCTTTACATTGGAATGTGTGTGTGTGTGTGTGTGCGTTGTATGTCCAGATGGAGACTGTGGTTATGATCTGTTTGAATCTGACAGTGAGGAGGAGGAAGAGGATATGAAGGACAGGACAGAGGAAAATAGTGTTCCTAAAAAGAAAACTGCTTTTCAGGTACAGGGATTTTTATTTTAGTTGGATGGGCGGTGGTTTATATCTACACTTACATACTGTTTACATACTGTATAATGTATTCATATTTGCATTTTTCTCAGCACTCTTCTCTAACACACATTCTTACACATTAAATAAAGTAATATTATAAAGTTACTTAAATCATTTTGGTTATTATTGTGTATTGTATCATGTGCACTGTAGTTAACTCATAGCAGCAAATATATTGAGTTAGTGTGGATGCTATACATATTCTAGATATGCTCTTTTTCATCAACAGCTGGCCTATGAGGCTTGGGTGGCAGGCTTCAAGGCAGCCCTGAAAGACCATGAAAATCATGAGCAGGAAGAGCAAATGAAAGTCAAAAGACAGCTACACAGACAAGAGGGTACAGTTTGTGAACTATATTTTCAAGGAATACTGTGATTCACTTGTGCTTCAGTATTTTTAATTCCTTTAGACCTTTTAAGGTCTGAGACAGCAGGCTATTTTATGGTTTCTCTCCGGCTCTAAAACGGCCAGACCAATCAGTATACAGAGGGAAGGCTTAGAGCCGTGACGTAGATGCTAAGTGCCGAACTTAAGATTGTAGTTTTGTTTAGTGAAATCTAGCATGGAGACATGGGCTGTATCCAAAACCGCCCCCTATACCCTCAAACAGTGCATTATGGTGGACTTTCATGAGTGCGCTTGTTCAATCCTACAATGCACTGTAAAAACGTGTGTACAATCGAAGTAGACTCAAAGGCTAGTGAATCCCCATAATGCAGCGTAAGTGTCACGCACCGAATGAATTAGCGCGTTTTACTAGAAGATGTTGCCCGCTGCTAAATCATCCATCTATTAAATTTACAAATAATTTGTTCAAGGCGTAATTTAGTGGAATACAACACAGGTACAAATTCACTGAACATTGATTGTTAATTAGACGAAAGATTCCCAGCATTTGCCAACTGAAACACCCTTTAATTTATCAACTTTTACCGTTCATAAGTAAGAAACTGGGAAGGCCAAAGTCTGGCAAGGCAATATGTGATTGACTTATGGGTGTGCGATTGGTGATATGTGATGGCGATATGTGATTGGCATTCAGGTACACCAATGATTTTAAACTAAAGATGAGCACCACCCCCTTTAGCAAGCCACAAAATACTTACCAATAAGTACATCAGTGCAGCTGAGACCTTTTATTCCTATTCACACAAAATTTCGAGTTTCAATTAATAAATCATAATTTTCACACAATTACTTGAAGAATATCATGTTATGACTTGAAAACAATATAAATATACTGGTATATTTGAAAGCTGGTGCTTTTGAGCATTACCATAACACAGCTTCATTTCTATGTGTTTTTAGAGACAGTAGATTTACTTGTTAGCTCACATGATACAGCATGATAAAGCTCTGGCTTGAATCTCCTATAAAATGGTTCTACAAATCTGCATAAAAGGCAATTGAAATAACATGGTTACATTAATAAATGCCTTTTTTATATCAGTTTTCCACGTGTTAACACTTTTGGGTAGGTTTAGGGTTGGATTTGGTGTTGGGCATATTTACAAAATGATAGAGCATTAACTTAGCATCCCCGGATATTTGAATTCTGAACCCTCGCAATATCTAACTGAAGCAGCGTAATAAAAACAAAGCAATACTTACGTACGTCAGCATAATAAAAATGTTCAAAGGTTAGGTATTAGACCTGTGTTTTAGAGCCACTCAGTGGACATTTCTCTTTGAAACTGTGGCAAAGCATGTATTAAGGTATAAAAAAACATATAAGGTTATGAATATAACCACGGTTCCTTGAGGTAATGACACACTGCGTCCGGAGATGTTATGGGAATGCCTACTGCGCGATGGCTCTGAATCTGCTGTGCCAACGTCCAATAGGAGGGCGTGCGTCGTATATAAGCCACATGGTGCCTGCCAGCGTCAGCTTACAACTGCCATGAAAAACTGCGCTGGCAGGGGGTGCAGGAGGCATGGCTTTGGGTTATATACATAACCTTATACGTTCCTTTTCGGGAACTCGCACTGTGTCCGGAGACGCTATGGGAACAATATACCAACGCCGCCATAACTCCAAGACCCTGCCCTGTGTCCATGTCTCAACATACACTACTAGAACTTAAGGGACGATGATCCAGGGGTCATCCGAGTGTCCAAACCATAGTAACGGACAAACATGGAGTCGTCGCAGATGTCCTTGCCTGGGACACCTGCCAGATAGGCCTTTGAGGCCACCATACCTCTTGTGGAGTGAGCTCTGCCTCCCATCAGCAAGGGGAGATTAGAGGAATTATAATAGATTGTGATTGCAGATTGTTGAGACATAGTAGCAGGCTGACCTATCTTAGGTGGACCGACACACACTAGTAACTTTCTCCACAAGGCTGCCCTGCCAACTTCTTCTGGTCAGGATCCTGAAAGGGAGGAGGATGAAACGCCTGTAGCTCGATCGGGCGAGGTGCAGCGGTAGTAAGGACCTTTGATGTGTAACCCTCTTGAGGGTACAGAACAGCTTTCACCAGTCCGGGAGAAGAGAAAAGATTGCTAGTAAGAACATAGTCTTGAGAGTAAGATAGCGATCAGAAATCTCCTCTATGGGCTCGAAAGGTGGTTTACTCAGAGCCTCTAGCACCTTACAGCCAGGCCCCACATAGGGACGCGAGAGCGTACTCAACCTCAGTGCACCATGGAGGAACTGTACTATCAGGAGCTGTCTACCAACTGTCTTTCCATCAGAGGTGAGTGGTAAGCTCATATAGCCGCCACATGCACCTTCAAGGTGGAAAGGGATACCCCTGCAGAAAATCGAGTCTGCAGATACTCAAGGACTGTCCCAACTGGGCAGTTGACAGAGTCATGCTTGCGAATTCTACACCATGAAGGATGTAGGATTTCCATTTCAGGTAGTACACTTTCCCCGTTGAGGGAGCTCTGGACTGGAGAATGGTCTCTACCACTTCAGTTGGGAGACCCCACGCCTTGAGTTGCACCGTCTCAGGGGCCACACTCATAGCTTCCACAACCCTAGGTGGGGCAAAGAATTGTGCCCCCTGCCTGTGAGAGGAGATCTTTCCTGACGGGAATCTCTCATCCATCTAAGAGATCTATCAGGCTTGAGAATTCTACCCGGCCCAGCCAGAACAGGGCTATTAACCCTCTGGGGCCTTTAAAATGTCTTGACATGCCCTGACATTTGTGCTTATGTCAGCTACTTATTACATGCATTCTGGCTCCTTTTCCTCTGTGTCCTGAGCAGCAGCTGTCTTAGCTGCGTCTGCTCTCACGTTACCTAGAGAAACAGATTATTTTTTGTTAGTGTGTGCTGCACATTTGCAAATGGCTATCTCTTCTGGTAGCAAGATAGCTTTGAACAGTTCTGCCCCTAAATGGACATTTAAAAAAATGTTGGACGGCCGTCAAATTTCAAAATCTTGCAATATTGCCAAAAACCCCAAAAAAAACCTAAAAAGAAAAATATGTTATGTGACTCCTCACACATAACGCAAATCATTATAAATTGTTGCACATTTCCCTTTTATTAATTTGTGTGACGTACCATCGGAGTCGGTGGGATCCATTTGCAGGCTTTAATGTAGAACGTGGTCAAACAGGCGTGGGTCGAGACACAGGCAAACGAACACAATAAGGGTAATCCAAAGGCAGAAACAATAATCCAGGCAATAGGTCGGGGCAGGCGGCGAGATATCAAAGTCCAGTAAACAGTCCAACAAAACACGGGAAGATCACTCAGAATAAACGCTCAGGATTGACTGCGTGGCAAATCAAAATTTAATAGCGGGAGAAACCCGGAAGTGTCCAAGGTACGTGGTACCAAAGAGTCCGGGTAGGAACCTTAGTATTTAGGTGAAGGTTCCCGCTGCTGACTTCCGGAGGGAGCCACAGAGGCGCGGCTGGTAACAATTTGTAAGCCCCTTTTAGTCCCCCGAGCTCAGCTGCCTGAGCTGAATAATTTCATGGCAATTTCCCCTGAAACCACGACCTCGAATTTTGTAGTTATGGCATAGCCTACTTTATTTTGACCCGTTTGCAGATCTTTTGATGCAGACCCAATGAAAAATAGGATGTTTTTGCAACTGTCTAGTAGCATATCAGATAAATGCTCAGGACGTGGCGTACGAATTTGTTCCAATGTTGTCAGGCAGTAAAGATGTTCTTCTCAATCTCCCTCTGTCGGGAATTAAGTGGCAACATTAATGGTCGTATACCCCTTAATCGTGATGTTTATCATATCACCTAAGACTGTTTGGTACAAATATAATGTCTATCGCTCTTTCAATATCCTGGGAACCGTGTGTGGCGTCAGTAGAGTCAGGTCATCATGTCATAGTAAATCACAAACTCTCTCGAGGCCAGCATGGCTAGCTCCGCAGCTGCCACTGCCCTTAGACAGAATGGCAAACTTACAGCAACTTTAAAATGGTTTGCTATAAAAATAGGCCACAGGTCGCAACCTGTCCCCATGAAGTTGCAACAACACACAAGTCATAAACCCTTTTTTTTTTCTCTACCATCTGCATGAATGGCCGATCACTTTTTGGAAGGGCCAGTGCTGGCGCCTATGCCAACTGAATTGTCATGTTAACCGAGGCCTTTTCTGGCTCTGTCTTCCATTCTATTTGTCAGTCTATTTTAATCCCTGTCCTGTGGTGTCAGCCTTCTCTGGGACTGCTCCTGCAATATGAACACATTCCCAAAAACAACAACGTTCGTTGTAATTGTTTTTTTTTTACATTCTATATGCCCTAGATTTATCTGTCAGATAGTGATTTGGCTGTTTGGGGTTATGACATTTCCCAAAAATAATACTCGTTGTTTTACAAACTGTAATTTTAACAAGCTGACCTTGTTGCCCTCCTCAGCCAAATGTTTTCAGGAGAGTCACAGTGTCTGCTATGCAAATAGCTTCATCTCGTGAAGCAATACCCAAATTATTAACATGTCATAATAATCAGTTCCTTTTAACAATTTAATTTTCCAAACTTCTTTTCAGTGCTTTCTGAAAACCCCTGAGCTCTTATCTGAAAAACAACAGCAGCTCTTGTTATCAAATTCAAATGCAAACCAGTACTGGCTCTCTTTTGCCACTTGCATACTGAAAAATGCATTTACAAAGTCCAGTACTAAAAAGAAGTTTGCATCTGATGGTATTTGTGACAGGATTGTGTAAGGATTGGGTACCAATGGCACTCTGTATATTGTTACAGCTTGCAAATCCTGCACAAAGCTCCATTCAGTTGGTTGACCTTTGTCCCTGATTTTCTTTATGGGAAATACTAGTGTTCGGATGGGGCTATCATCACAGGGTCTTATCACCCCCTCTGCCAACAGCTATTAAAATCCCTGATGTTACCCTCAATACTTTCCCTTTTTAGTGGATATTGACACTGACACAGCCTGTAATCTGATTTTGGAGTGATCACAAGCGGTTCTCAGTTCTTAATTAAACCCAAATCATTTGTGTTTTGCCCATAAACATGATGTCTTTGGTCACGCAGAGGGTAATCTCTCTGATGGCGCGGTGGGCATGAGTAGTGTCTTTGGTGGTGTTGCTGGCGTGGTGGGCTGTGCCATTCTCCGTGGTGCTGCTGCTGCTTTTCCCGGTGGTGTTGTAGGTCTTCTCGGAGGGGAGCAGTCGAGTTCGGGATCAGCCACAGGGTCGTGATGATATTGTGGTGGTACATGTTCAGAAACTGATACATTACCTTGATCAGTATTGGTGTATGGTGCAGATGGTTTTCCTTTTATCTTAATTTCTTTTATTTTAGTTTCACTTACTGTTAAATCTTTTATTATTTTGTTACCCTGTTCCCCATTATATTCTGATGTATTTTCTAATTCCCCTGTCTTTTCCCTGCTTCCTGCCATTGTTTTCTGTAAAGCCTTTCTCTCTCTCGCCTCTCCGCCTCCCGGAGCCAACAATTCACTTTCACTTCACATTCCCTACACTTAAGCCCTTCATAATATTCTTGTGATTCCTCACTGCCTACCTCAACAAATTCTCTTACTGTCTTTAGTTTCGCTAGACTCAGAGTTCCCCTCTTTGGAAACCTGTTAACCCTAATGAATTTATTTTTCCCTTTTAAGTAAAAGCCGGCGTATAATATTTCCCCATTTAACTCTGGTACTCCCCATACTGACTTCTGACCCCAAAATCAGGCGCGCCTTTCCAAATTACCTGTCAGACGTCTCCGCACAGGCTCAGTCTCTCACCCCAGACTGAAAAGGGTTGAAAGCCCTCCCTTTCCAGGTCCACCGTCTACTAGGTGTAGGGTTGCGAGCTGTCCACCTTTCCGTTACAACCTCCTTAATCGCGGTGTAATTCGATCACACCTAATCACAGTGTGATCCGGCCAGTTGTCAGTATGGTTCGCTTTCTTTTCCCTTTTGTCAATAATATTTTGTACCCCTTAAAAAAACAATTCAAAATTGTAATACAATTCGCCTCTTACCGAGAGGTTTCGATGCCACTTGTTCTCTTCTGATTCCAGTGGTGTCCCTTTCGGGCCTCTGTGAATGGTCCCTCTTCCCTCCAAGCTTATACGGCGTTAGGGCTGTGACTTCTAAGTCTAGGATCACTAATCACCGTTCGCACTTAGGTCCAAAAGGCACATCCAAGAAATCCCATCCTCCTCGCCCAGTTGTTGTGGCAAAAATTCAGAGACTCTCGATCAAGAAGACAAATTGAGCAATTGCTTTTTAAAAGATTTAATTCTTGCAAGAAGGTTCACAATCAAACGGAAGGAAAGGCTCCCTGCTGAGTGTGACACCCAGAGGAAACCCAGGTCCTGCTTTTTATAAGTTTTTCACACTCAAGGTTACAAACTAAAGACAGCTGGTACTTTCCATAAAAGGAAGAACCCTTGGAAAACAAGTCGGTCACAGGCACTTTCATAAAGGTACACACAGAGTTCATTTAGAAATCATTTCTTAAGAATCAAATGGGTTAATATAAATTAATATGACAAAATATGAATTTCAGCAACAATCATCAATATATCAAGACCTCAATACACATCAAGTTATCAATAGACTATCATTATCAATCACTTACACGGTCATGCATAACACAGATAGGAGATTTTCTAGTGTCATACAAGTACATGTTTACAATGTAAACTAAATTACATATTTACAATATGTCTGTGCACATATTGGTATTATTCTCCATCGCACTGAGAACTGAACGGCACCTGCGTGTCCCTGTGTGCGGTGTTGTTGAGGGCAAGCGTGATGCAGCCACATACATACATATATATATATATATATATATATATATATATATTAATAACTCGTTCTCTGAGTCTGCTTCATCACCTTGAGGTGAAAGCCTGTCATCTTTGGGCCTCAGGCCTTGCCTCAACAAGACATCTGCTCCTACATTCAAATGGCCAGGAATACACACTGCTCCCAATTAGAGAATCTATCCCTGAATTCATAGTAGGATCTGACGTGCCAGTTCGTACAGTGGCTAAATCCGCAGAACCCCCTGGTGAATGATATAAAGACCACCCCTGTGTTGTCGGTGCATACAAACACATGGTGATTCTTAGGTCTGGGAAGAAGTGTTTTACTACTTGGCCAGCATCTCCAGGCAATTGCAGTGCCATGTGAGATGGCGACCAGTCCACAGACCACGGGCTCTCAAACCGGTGAGCGCATCCGTCACCGACTTTAGCTGGTGACCGGGAGTTCATAAAACCGGGCCCAGTTTTAGAACCCAAGGGTTTCTCCACGTATCTAAGGCTCGCACACATAGTCAGGAGACCTCAATCGTACAACCTGGATTCCCTTCCAGGGAAACCTCCTTGGTCTTGAGTGACTACTGCATGGGTCTCGTGTATAGCAGGCTGAGCAATATCGCGACTGCCCTCAGACCTTCTCTCACTCTCTTGACTGATTTGAGAATCGGATCTACTCGAGCAGGGAATATCTGTGCTTGCATCGTGGTCGAATCTCGTACCACGCCTAAATAAGTGGTCTTCTGTACTGGAGAGAGCACACTTCTCTTGACGTTCAGTCTGAACCCTAGATGCTTCACGTGAGCGGCTGAGCTAGTATTAGCCAGTCTGTTATATAGTTTAAAATGCGTTTAAAAAACACCCTAAAGCCGCAACGGAGCTAAGGCAGCATCTACTACTTTAGTAAGTGTCAAGGCGAAAGTACTAGGCCAGAGGAAAGAACCCGATATTGGTACGCTTTGCCCCTGAAAGTGAACCTCGGGAACTTTCTGTGAGAAAGATGAATGGACACATGGAAGTATGTATCTTTAGATCTATCACTACAAAGCAGTCCTTGGACCTGGCTTGTAGCAGCACTAGTCCTAGTGTAAGCATTTTGAACTTCAGCTGGCTGACTGAGCGGTTCAGTTGCCTTACAAGTGAATGTCTTAAACTGCCGATCTTGTTACTGTGCTTTTAAATAGTTTACACTATAATCTGGATTTTAAAATCCACCGCAGAGTTGGTGTTATAAGGCTCGCTCACTAAATCGCAGACCGACTCAGTGATCCGCCGTAAAAGTGATTCTGTTCAAATTCCCTATAGAATCTTAAATGATTCTGATTCACTTTTATATATATATATATATATATAATATATATATTTAAGCTAATCTTGTTCCTTTACAGCGCTAAAGTCATTCTTAGAGGCTTTACAGGCAACGTCAGAGCCTTAAAAGACGATGCCACATCAGTGGATAGATAGCTTGCGAACCTCTGAACCTCTATATTTTGACATTGATTTATATCTGTATTTTCTCCTACGCCACGTTTCCTATACAGTCGCTGGTGGGAAAAATACGTGCCAGTCTAGCTCACGTTTTACACACCTCGGTGTGCAAATCGGAGAACAACGGGAGGCTCCAATGTGGAGGTGGTGGCTGGGCACGCAAAAAGCACTGATCAAGCCTGCTTTTGTGCGGCTCTTTTCCGGCCGGTTTCATTTTTTATTTATCTACGGCCTATTTATCTCCTCATATTTAAAAACTGGGGTGGCTCATCGACGCTCTCAGGTTCACCCTCTTTGGAGGAGAAAAGCGTGAGGGTCAAATCTGCTTCACGAGAGGAAGCCACGGGTCGGTCTTCACCATGTGCTACACTCTCGGAGCGGGCATGCGATCTAGCTTGAGCGGGAGATAAGGGTTTATCTGTCTCTATCACTTCGGCCAGATCTCAGTCTCCACTCTGCCTCGGCGACAGCGAGACCTGAGCCGCGAGGCTCACCAATGAAAAGCCCCTTCTTGAAGAGGGCTTTCTGGGATCGGAGTAACCGCATCCACTTTCCCCTGCCTTGTACAGCTGCAGTGTGGCATATACAATTGTGGTGCTATTTAACAAATAGGTAGGGTGCAGAGATGGGTTCTATTTTGGAAAAGTCCAAGAAAGCATGTAAATCTGCACTAAGGAATTCTGTATTGTTATCATAGGCATGGAGAAAGAGGAGTTCGGTGAGGAGCAGCAGGAGGAGTTCAGTCAAAAAGAAGAGGAAGAAAAAGGTAAAGCTGCTGACAAATATCCTCCAATGCTGATTACAGACCATAAAAGAAAACTTCACTGAAACTAAGATAAAGGCATTTTTACTTGCCTTTATTTAGGTTTTAAATGTTGTTATTGTTATTTGTGTAAATTTCACATTTATTATTAAACATTATTATTTTCTAACATTTAGGCTGCTTATTTGTTTTTTGTTGTTGTTGTTGTTGTTTTTTTTTTAAATAAGCACTGTTTTTATAGTACTGTAACGCTTGACGTCTAGGCTGCTGTGTGATGTAGTCGCTTCTTCAGCGGACTAAGGCAAGGCAGACTGACTTGGGTGCAAAAAAGGGTTTAATAATAAAGTGCTAAAGAACAGGCTGAACGAAAACACAGGGATCAGTGCCGACATACACAGACGTAACGTTAACGCAAGATGACACGGACTGAAATGAACCAGGATAAATACACAAACTAATTACAAGAAAACTGACAACATCTGGGGAGACAATTACACAAGTACCTGGGCGGGGTTACACATGACAAGAGCACATGGGGAGGCGGCCCGGGGGACAGTCACAACAGCCTCCAGAGCAAACAAGAGTCATAAGGCAGCTCGGGAACGTGGAGTGGATCAGGCAGCTCTGGAAAGTGGAGCGGATCTGGCGGATCGGGCCACTGCAGGTCCTCCTCCATCTCGGTCTCCGAAAGTTCTGGCCACTGCAGCTCCTCCTCCATCTCGGTCTCCGGAGGTTCGGGCCACTGCAGCTCCTCCATCTGGACCTCCGGAGGTTCGGGTCACTGCAACTCCTCCTCCGACTCCGCTTCCGGAGGCTCGGGCCACGGTAGCTCCTCCTCCGACTCTGCTTCCGGGGGCTCAGGCCACGGTAGCTCCTCCCCAATCCCACCCTTCCCCATCATAACCCAGGTATTGCTCCCCCCAAAAAAAATTCTTGGGAGGGCCTGCTGCCAGCGTTGGGCCTGGGTCAGTGGATGGTTCAAGAGTGGATAGAGCCATCAAGACAGGAACCGGACATGGACAAGGGTCCTCACACCGTGCCACAGGACTTTCCCCCGTGTTTTGCGGACTAGGTGCCGCAAGGATATTCACCGGCTCTCCTGGCCGTGAAAGAGTACCGAAGCCCGATGAGATGACCGCATTAGTGCACGTGGGAAAAAAAAACAGTCTATTCTGCCCTCGCATGTACGTCGTCTGATTTGTACAGCTAGACAGATAGTTAGCAGCAATGAAGAGAAACTCCGTAAGTCTCCGTAAGTTATCTTTTGTTTCCTTTTTTTTTTCTTCCTTAGTTTTATTTCTCAAGTTTTTCCTCATTTAAGTCTGTAAGACTGAGTCAAGTCAAGTCAAGTCACTTTTATTTATATAGCGCTTTTAACAATACAGATTGTAGCAAAGCACTGAACATTA
>JAUMHP010000195.1:70171-85914 GCA_032361065.1 Enteromius trimaculatus | reverse complement strand
CAATGCTCAGTCTTTCTGGTGGCGTGGCAGCCGGTTTTAAGCCGGGTCTTCCCGTGACCGATTGGCCCGCGGTGATTCATCCCAGGTGCTTCCCATGACTGCCAGGGCGACGCTGATGAGCTACGGGGTTTCCCGTCACAATATAAATAAAAGTTGAAATTAAGTGAAGTTACTGGATTGAAGTGAGTGGACCATAATGTGAAGCAGCTAGATTTAATGGCTTATTAATTGTTTTCTACAATAATTTAAAACTAAATTACTTTTGTTTTATCAGGGAAGGGATGTCTCTCATGAAAGTATTCATAAATTCTACAAAAACTGGCTCTCCAGACAAGATACAGAGGCATCACTTGCAACATCCAAAGAAGATCTAGAAGAAATAAACACCTCACATCCAGCCATGAGCAGCTACCGATGTGGCTATGTCAAACTCAGCAGTGTCCACTCATGGGGCAGCAGTCTTTCCAGGTATGCCAAAAGCATTATTCATGTATGGTATTCGTTTTGTTAAAGCACTTACAGGATCTGTCAGCAGTCTTGCATGTGAATTTAACCTTTTGACAGTTCCTTTAAACTTGCTAAGTAAAATACTAAAATGCATCTATGCTCATGAGAAAGATTTAAAAATGGTCTCATATTTGCATCTTTTGGTAAATAATCCATTGTACAACAGCAGATAGAGAGAAGCAAATAAATTGACAGTGCAGAGTTTTCAGATCAGGCTGAGAAATAAGTCTGATCGGTCCGAGCCCTCCAGGAGTCAGAGAAAACAGCAACTACAGTAGGTGAAATTAGACTCAGGGGCTTGGAGGACTGACAGGGACGACATGAGCAATAAAGATCTGACAACACTACACAGAACCACCAGCCAGATATAGGCAGTGCAGATGAAAGACAACTGTGACTGCTTTGATTAACTCGTCAAGTCTGCAGTAACCAGGGTTGGGTATATTTTAGATATATGTATTTAAAATACAAACAAACTATTTTGTATTTTGTATTGTAAAGCCTTTGGGAAAAATCTAATGTAATTTGTATTTAAATACATTTCAGATGAGTATTGAGTATTTTTAAAATACTTTGTGCCAATCAGCCTTTTTATCAGGGTGCAACCTTAACACTCATGCACGTGAGCTGCGCCAGCAGAGTCAGCATTTCTCAGTTTTATGCATTAAGCTAAGTGTGTCATCATGATCAATTCCTTGTTGATTAAAGGTGAAATGGTGCAACATTCAGATATGCCGTCAGTAAACATGAAAGAATTAAAAAGCACCGACACGTTTAGGAGAGAAATGGATCAGGTTTTTTTTTTTTTTTTTTATCCATCAACTAGCTAGTCAAATGTGTTTAATACATTACTGCATGTTAGATCTGGGTTATATGACAGAACTTTATGTATCTTAGGCAGCGATGATATAAAGTTTGAATCGATTAAACTTTTCAAATTCGTTTACATAGGCCTAGGTCATTTAGATTGAGCAAATAAATCCTTGCATTGTTTAATGGAGAAGCAGGAATTATTGAAACGTTGGTGTCATGGAAAGCGCTTCTGTGGCTCTCGTTTATTTCCTGACTGCCTTTCCCGTGTATGACCCTGGACTGTTTACCTCATTGTTGATTACCACTGCCTGCCTGATTTACCATTGCCTGGAATACGCCGACTCTATTGTTCTGCCTGTGATATCCCTGTCTGCCGGTGATTGTACCCATTGCCTGTTCGTCTGTGTAAATAAAGCCAAGCAAATGGATCCAAACCACTCTGAGGTTTCATTACAGAAGACTTCGCTGGCAACCGGATCCAGCATCTTTGTTTAGCGTTGTAAACAAAGTTTCCTGGCAAGTAACTGTTTTAACTCCCAGCCTCAGAACTAACTGCTCACAGGCAAAGCTCTTAACTGGGCTACCGCTCTTTGGAATGGAAACCAGATTACTTTTCCCAAGCTGTTTAAAGAGGTGTTTGACCACGCTGTGGATGGCAAAGCAACAGAGGATGAATTACTGTGTTTACGTTTATTTCCTGACTGCCTTTCCGTGTATGGAATGGCCTGGAATACGACTACTCTATTGATCTGCCTGTGATATCCCTGTCTGCTGGTGATTGTACCCATTGCCTGTTCGTCTGTGTAAATAAAAACAAGCAAATGGATCCAAACAACTCTGAGGCTTCATTACAGTTAGGGTGGATGAAGAAGCATGAATGAATGAATGAATAAATAATCCCATTAAATGCAGTATTTGAAATTGTAACTTCATTAATCAAAAAAAAACATTAATCTGTGTAACTCTAAATTGTTTATTTTTTATTCCTTAAACATTTTCTTTTAATTAACTAATTTATGAAACATGGATCATTACTTTATTAAATGTTTCTGCTATGCAGGCTCATTTAGTAAATTTTACATCAGTTACATAATTGAATTTGTGTTATTGAGTTCTTGTTACTGATTTAAAGTCATGATGTTGATAAAAAATAATAAAAGATGTTTGGGCGGAAAAAATAGTTTTGTTTTTCCTGCAGGGCAGGGGAAGGAAAGATATTATTTCTATTCAGTAGTACACATCTAAATGTTTTTGTTTTGCATTTAGAATATGTCCAGATACATTTCAGCCTAAAACACTTTCAATTTCACATGTATTTTGTGTATTTTCAAAATACAAAATACTGTATTTGTATTTAATTACATTTTTCCACTCAGTATTTTGTATTTTTATTTTAAATACATTTCTTTGTATTTATGCCCATCTCTGGCAGTAACTAGGCAACAGTGACAAGCACAAGGAGCAGAAACACACAAACACTCATGCTAGGTCAAGTCTTCCTCGGACGTTCATACTTATGAGTTCAAAAGTCAAGCCACTTTGGTCAGAAAAAGATTTAACTTTTCTACATAAAATTCCAAGATTTTATTGAATGTAGAATGTGCATTGTGTTTTTATTTTATTTATTTATTTCCATTTTGATTTAATTTATGAAGGTGATGTAATCTGAATAATTATACATTTTATTATAATTATACAATAATATTTTTTAAATCTGTAACATATAGTTGTGTACATTACAAACAAAAATATAATTTTACAACAACTATAATTAAACAACTTTACAGATGCTGCATATCTTTTGTCTTTGGCTGTCTCCAATGCATTTGACACATTTTTTTTTCACTGACACGCCCCCAACTCAGAAACTCTTAAAGAACTTAAAGAACGTCTTTGTGGTGGTATTCATGTGCGTTCAACTCTTAAATATGATGTATCCAACATGACTTGAACACACCCACAGAGACAGAAATGAGCACACAGATCCATGAACCATGACAGACATATTGCAGAATAGTAAACACTCTAAAAAAAATGTCTCCCGAATGTAAATAGTGATGTCAAATTAACGTATTAGAGATGTATGCATGCTATCATAAGGGAAAGAGATTAGTCATTTGTTTCTGTATTTAAGGGTCTTTTTTCTCTATTTTTGGTCGCCTTTTTAGTGGACTGACCGATGCAATGGTGTGAATTCCAAGAGGAAATTGTTTCTTTGTTTCACCTTCCACCTTTATTTGTATGTTTATTAAGAAGAATATTAATTATAAGATACCTGATTTTGATACCTGGCATGCCAGAATTTGAAAAACATTAAGGCAGTGATTCATTCATATGTCTACATGTAGATCCAAGCATTTAAAGCTTCACTGCCTTACTACAGAGTTATTTATAGACAATTTTACAAGGATTTTGCACTTTACTTATGCATTATTAAGAATATTATTTTTGTTACATATCCTGTTTTATTCTGGAATATGTATGAATATGAAATGGTTTCCTAACAATATTTTGTATGTGTTTTGTCAGCTGCCAGACTGAGGACACTCTTCTAATAACACGCCAGTCAACTCAAGATGACTTGGATGCCATGGACCTCACAGAACCCGATGTTGCACAGTTCTGCCAAAACAGTGATGTCCCAATAGAGTAAACATCATAGATTCTACATTTTTTCACAACAATTGCTACTTCTTGTTTAAGTCTTGCTTCTTCTAATTTTAACACATGCACTGTATAATAATAGTTTCTATAACCAAACACCCAAATTTCTGTTGTTGGGTTTGTTTGTTTTTTCTTCAGAAGAAGAAATCCTGATGAAAATATATTGCTGAAAGATGAAACGGTGAAAGAGGGATGCACAAATGAAGAAAATACAGAATTTCCAGAAATGAATCATGTGCACAACACCAACAATGAAGAGTTTCGAGAGTCCAGAATGCTCAGTAAAGAGACCAGGGCACTTACTGCCAGTGAACTGCTGCTTAACAAGTGAGATACGCACACATACATGATGGTATTTTCACTGCCACTGATTTTTCACAATCTAATTTTTTTTTAGGTGCACCAGCACTTTACAATTCACATATTCTGTCTCATGGTCAGAAAAGTTTTGCTTATTTGTGTGCTCCTTAAATGAATAGTTCCTCCAAAAAGGAATTCATTATTGACTCCCCCTCAGGCTATCACTGATATGTGATAAGCATAGACAGAGAGAGATCTGGACCCAGTCATTCACTGATGCAAAAAAAATAAATAAATAAACAGAACCCTCATTAAACCATTTGAAGAACTGGGTCTAGATGCCATTTTAATACATAAAGCTTATGTAAATTAAAGGCTTTGTACGCATTTCAGTGATGAAACAGAGGTCGGCCATGCTGATGTTTGCTTCACTGTATTTTATTTTGATAAAGTACTAACTATGCTGTACAGTTAGCAAAGTGGTGCTGTGTGTGTGCATTGACTAGATCACTTCAGCTTTACAGTTTCCTTACCAGCGGGCAGCAGAATCAATTGTCTCAAAAATAATGCATCACAGTATGAAGGTCATTCTTATTAGTTTACACTCACATTGAAAACAATGTGAATTTATGTGAAAAAATTAAGCCTATCACAAAATAAACTAAAACTCGGCATATACAGTATATGCTACATTACCTGTCACACAGTTTCCCCTTGTTTATCAGTTAACCAAATAAAATATATTTATATATGTCATGCATTGGTTCCATGGCCATCCATCAGATTGATTCTCACACTACACAGACTGTTTCATATTACCCTGGACTACAGACCCCTTTTGCAATTTGATGTACAGTATCACACCCACCTTTGATTTTTACTTGTGTTTTCATACTGCCCCTCTTATCTAGCCCATTTGGATATTGTTTGCTCATCGATGGATTTTGTCTGTTTTGTTGTTTTTTTGGATTGCTCTTGTTTTGCCCACACCATACCTGTTTGCTGATGTTTCGACCCTGACAGTATTCTTGACCATGTCTATCAATAAAATTCAATATCAATACATTCATACTTGAGGATAAAATGAGATTGAAAAATTCCTGTTAAAATGTGCTGGTGCCCATTCATTCATTTAAACCCATCCAAATGCGTATAAATGATTATTTTTTAATTTATAAAAAGTATTTTCAAAAGTTTACATTTCACAGCTCATCCATTCACGTATTGTTTCACAATCTAAAGTTCGTATTTCTGTTTTCTCTTGCAGAATATTTGATATTCCAGAAATTGAGGAATCTGAAAGATTCTACTCTTCGTTACCTTGTGCAGTGCGTCTCGTCTTTGCTCTCTACAGTTTGATGGAGTCTCAGTCAGAGATGTTCTGTTATTTTGTGATTATCTTAAATCACATGGTGTCTGCCTCTCTACTAACACTCTTCCTGCCCATCCTCATCTTCCTGTGGGCTATGTTGTCAGTGCCACGGCCAACAAAACGCTTTTGGATGACAGCTATTATCTACACACAGGTTAGCATTTTCAAATTTTTTATTTATTTATATTTAAATGCTTTAATCTGATTTGCTGACAAACGTTCTAAGGTGTACAATTATTTTCAAGGAAATTCATAGCAAATGTAGTCTAACAGTGAATTAATTAAGACTGGTCCCCCTCAAGTAAATTCATGTCAAAATCATCTTTAGCAAATCATAAGTTAATGTTAGTTTGTGGGTATTTAACAATGAATTCATTATGATTAAAATGAAAATACGAACTAATCGCAAAAGTGTTTTAGGTGGCACCAACTGAAATACAGGAGCAGAGGCTGAGAGGATCTAAAAACAAGAATGTGTATCTGAAATGCTTTGAAATCTGAAATGTATCTTTTATCCTCTTTATCTCTTCTCAGCTCACAGTTGTGGTGAAGTACTTTTCCCAGTTTGGCTTCTTTCCATGGACTACATCAGCGTACCGTGGCATTAATGCAGAGCGTGCATTTGCAGTACCTAACATAGTCGGAATTGAGAAGAAAGATGGCTACGTACTGCTGGACCTCATCCAGTTAATTGCTTTGTTCTTCCATCGCTCTATTCTTAAGGTACCACCAATGCTTCATCCCAAAAACCTACATAAGATATTTAAAGGGTCATCTGGTGCCACATGCACTTACAAGCTGTTTGGACTGAAATGTGTGTTGGGAGTGTGTGTACACAACCACCCTACAATGATAAAGATCCACCAGTAGTTTTCTTTTAATGTAAAAAAAACAAGTTGCCCCTTCTGAAATAAAGCCATTCTAAAATGCATATCGGTGTGGCATCACACAGACAGAGGCCACTCCTACAATAGTTCATTGATTTAGATATAAGAGTGATTGTGTTGGCTCATTCATTGCAAATAAACAAAAGTTCTCAGTGATGTTAGCACTTTGGTGGAAGAACAAAGGTTTCTCTACTGATTCCATTTTTGTAATCATGGTGAAACTCGAAATGAGAAAGCTGAATCCAAATATAGATTAAGATGTAAGAACCATAATAATAATAACAAAAGACGTTAAATGAAACAGCAGACACAGAACCAAGAACCTGACCAAGATGTAAACATTGGGGTTAAATACACATAGAGTAACAAGAAACAGGAAGCACTAATATAAGTCAAGTGTAAACCTAGGGAACATGTAAAGTAGCAAATATGGCCAAGATAAAAGAGCAGGAGAGAAATTGTTTTATTACATTAGACTATGGATCCTTAACATGCTCAACAGCAGTCTTGATTTGCACTGGCTGTCATTTCTAAGAGTTTCTAAGCGTTTGTACTTCTGTTTATATCGTTGCCGAACCTTGGACTGTTTATTCCCCATGTGATTGTTTGCTGCCTGCTTCGACCTCTCCTGTGTTCCCTGACTCTGCCTCTGTCTTGCCTCCAGTCTTCTGTTTAGCCCTATTGATTCTGCCTGTATGACCTTCCTAATAAATCTGTTGCGATTGGATCTGCATGCCTCTGTCTCCTTTGCTGCAGAAGACTTCGCCAAAACAGGATCCAGCAGCTTCTCCCAGAATCCATGGCCAGGTATGAATCCCACAGAATATCGTATTACTTTGAAACAACACCAGCGACCTATAGAGGACTTTGTGTCGCAATTCTGCGGGCTCGTGCATCAGATCTTAGCCAGAGTCAGTTCACAAGATGGCTGACAAGCCTGAACCCAAGTCAGCGCACAAAATGACCCACCCAGAGCCACGGCCACTGCACAAGGGGGGCATTAAACAAAGCTCTTTCACAGATGGGGACAAATTGCATGTCGGTGAGGGTTGTCTGGAATGTACAGGGTGCATATCAATCATCTGATGCCGCACCTGCCTGTATCTACTACCCCAGAGTCTCGACTTAAACTGGTCTGGGCTGTAAATGCTCTAGAGGTGGAATACTCATTCCAGTTGTCCGGTCCCTGAGTCATGGCCAGGAGAGCCGTTCCCCGATCCGGACCCTCAGTCATGGCCAGAAAAGACACACCACATTTCAGTTCTCGAGTCACAGCCAGGAGAGCCGTTCCCCAGTCTAGTCCCTGAGTCACGGCCAGGAAAGCTGTTTACCCAGTCCTGTTCCCGAGTCATGGCTAGGAGAGGCGTTCTCCAGTCCAGTCCCTCAGTCATGGCCAGAAAAGCTGCACCCCAGTTCAGTTCTTGAGTCACGGCCAGAAGAGCCGTTCCCCAGTCCAGTTCACGAATCACGGCCAGGAGAGCCACTTCACTTCGCTGTGGATACCGTTCCACTGTCACAGCCACAGGAGTGCCTTTTCCTAACCCTGTAAATCCCTGTTACCAAGCCACAACCAGAAGTGGTCAGTTCCATCCCAGCCAGAGGGGTCATCATTAAACCCTTTTCCTGCCTTACCACTGCTCTAAAAGCTACTGAGTTGAAAGCATGCTCTGACACGGCCACGGAGGGTGAAAGACTTTCTTACAGCTCAGTTTTAACCATAAAAACTACCAGTAGTCTCTTGTCCTGCCCTGCCACCACTATTGAAGCTTCTGAGTTGACAACCTGCCTTGCCTTGAACATGGAAGCCACTGAACCCTCGTCCTGCCCTTTTTCAGCCATAGGGACTGCCATAAGCCTCTTGCTTTGTCCTGTCACAGCTATTGAATTTGAGGAGTCAACAATCTGCCCTGTCATGACCATGTAGGCCGTCATCGAACTATCGGGAAGCCCTGTTCAGGCCATGGAGGCCATTCTCAAACACTCATCTAGCCCTGTTCAAGCCATGGAGGTCATTCTCGAAACTCTCATCTAGCCTTGTTCAGGCCATGGAGGCCGTCCTCGGACTATTGTCCTGCCCTGCCATGACCATGGAGGCTGTTCTAAAGCTCTCATCCAACCCTGCTCAGGACATGAAGGCCGCCGTCCAGCCTGGCCATGGAGGCCAGTCTCGATCTCTCGTCTAACTCTGTTCAGGCCATGGAGGTCATCCTCAAACTCTCGTCATACCCTGTTCTAGCCACAGTAACTACACTTGAACTTTCATCCTGCCCTGTACCCACCACGGAGGTCACCTACAATCTAACAATTGGCACTGTCCCGGCCGAGGACCATCAATAACCATTCTCCATCTGTGCTCTCTTTCACAGCCACGTCTATTCGGCCTGGGTTTCCTACGCCACCCTAGTGGGTTCCAGTTCTACCTGCTCCGTTCCTGTGTGCCATCTGCTTCACTGGTCCATCTGTTATAATCTGTATTTCTGTTTCTATCATTTGCCGACCTTGGACTGTTTTTTTCTCTGTGTGATTGTTTGCTACCTGCCTTGACCTCGCCTCTGTTCACTGACTCTGCCTCTGTTTTGACTCCAGTGTTCTGTTTACCCCTTTTGATTCTGCCTGTACGATCTTCCTAATGAATCCCGGAAAACATGTGCTGATGTATGTAACATTCTGGGTTTGTTTAGTTCTGTTTCTCTGTGTTTTTCAAGTGTCTTGTATCATGTGATATGTTTGTTTAATCTCCCCATGTGCTCCATGTGTCCTGTGACCTAGTTTTGTTAATTATGTATTCTGTTCAGGTGTGTCTCCCTTGTTATCATTGATTACCAACCCTATTTAGTTTCCCTCTGTTTCCCTGTCTAGTTGTGCGTCAACCATTGCGTTAAGTCTGTGTTTCTTGCATGTTTATGTTCCACGTTTATGTTTGTATTATTAAAGTCTTTTGTTTGGATTTTACATCTGCCTCTGCATACTCCTTCGTCAGCATAGACCAGCACGTTACAGATTGACGCACTAAAAACAGACAACATCATGACGTGGGCCGAGTTTATACTCGATCGCCTCGCTCGTGGTCTTCCGCCATACCCCACGCAAGACGAACAGTACCAGGAAGCCGTGCCGAAGATGCCAGGCTCCCGTTTGGCAATTCGCCGGCGGCGTATGAACTCTTCACCGTCCGAGCGTCTGCCTGCTCCCACGCTTCCTGAGCGCCAGCCTGCACCCGCACTTCCTGAGCGCCAGCCTGCACCCGCACTTCCTGAGCGCCAGCCTGCACCCGCATTTCCTGAGCGCCAGCCTGCACCAGTGCTTCCTGAACGCCAGCCTGCACCTGCGATTCCCGAGCGCCACACAGAGACTGCACTGCCAGCACCAGAACCACTGCCAGAACGCCTCTTTGAGTCAGCTGTACCAGTGAACTGTCACGTACTGGATTTGTGGCAGGGAGATCTGACAACCATTCCTGAGCTTACAGTTCCTGTGCTATCACCGGTGTCTGCCAAGCGCCCAGAACCAGAGCCCCAGCTACCACCATTGCCTGCTAAGATGCCAGAGCCACAGCTACCGCCAGCGTCTATCCAGTTGCCAGAGCCTGCACAGCTAACACCAGCATCAGCCGTGTATCCCGTGCGCTTTCCAGAGGTCCCCCTTGAACTCGCGCTACCTGAGCGCCCCCTTGAACTCGCGCTGCATGAGTCGACTGTGCTCCCTCCCACCCTCCCTCTTCTGCCGCCTCTCATGCCGGTCGGCTCCTTGGCTCACCCTCTGTTGGCGCTTTTGGATCCCCTGTCTCCGCCGGCAGACATCGAGCTTCGGACTCCACCTCGGTCCTCCGACCCATCAGCTCCGCTGTGCCTCTTGGCTCCCTCACCTTCATCAAGGCCCGTCGTCCCACCAGCTCCACCGTGGCCTTCTGGATCCTCGGAGTTGCGTCAGCTCTCCACCTGCTCGGCTCCACCTGCTGCTCCTGAACCGCCTCCAGAGGCACCCGAGACACCACGGCCTCAGCCGGCTCCTGATCCGCCTCCCGAGGCACCCGAGACACCACGGCCTCAGCCGGCTCCTGATCCGCCTCCCGGGGCATCCGAACCACAACGGCCTCGGCCGGCTCCTGATCTGCCTCCCGACGCATCCGAGTCACCATGGCCTCGGCCGGCTCCTGATCCGCCCTGAAGGCAACTTGAGACTCTATTCCCCCAGCCTGCCTCCAGGGCGCCCACCTTCCGACCCCTTTGGATATTTCTATTTTTGTTTTTTTTCTTACTGCGCAGTTGCGCCTTTTGTGAAGGGGGGTGGCAAGGGTAATGTAACATTCTGGGTTTGTTTAGTTCTGTTTCTCTGTGTTTTTTAAGTGTCTTGTATCATGTGATATGTTTGTTTATTTTCCCCATGTGCTCCATGTGTCCTGTGACCTAGTTTTGTTAATTATGTATTCTGTTCAGGTATGTCTCCCTTGTTATCGTTGATTACCAACCCTATTTAGTTTCCCTCTGTTTCCCTGTCTAGTCGTGCGTCAACCATTGCGTTAAGTCTGTGTTTCTTGCATGTTTGGATTTATGGATACTGCTCCACGTTTATGTTTGTATTATTAAAGTCTTTTGTTTGGATTTTACATCTGCCTCTGTACACTCCTTCGTCAGCATAGACCTTACAATGTAAGGGCTTTTTAATTATTTTTTTTTAAAGGTTTTCTGACCTGAGAAGAAAAATATTCTTTTATTTAATTGTGTTGATAACTAAGGGATTTTGGGCTTTGTTTTCCTTCTTATACATATTTCAATGAAACGGGAAGGCAGGGCTGGATATCATGTTCATATTCACCATGGAGTACTCAGAATTGTGAATTGGGAATATACTTCAGAGATATTTTACTCTTACAAAATTCTAGGGGTGACAATGATTGCGGCCAACAAGTATTGGAGAAAAATCTTTCAAAATGAGATTTTCTCCCCATTTCAATTGTTCAAAAATCAATGATTAAATTGTGAGAATATTTAAACGAAAAATAATGCAGATTTATTTTCACAGCCACCTTTGCTTTGATTTACCAATGGTGCCAATATTAGTGGAGAGCACTGTACCTGGCAGGAGGGGATACTCTGGGTTAAGTTCCCATGTCATCTTTTGCTATATTGCTATAGCATACTGATTTGATATCCATGGTCAATGATTACATTCATTTTTTGTTGTTGCTTTTTCATTTGTTTTTGTTTGGTCCCACTTAATATTAAGTGGTCCTAATTGGTACAGTATTTCTAAATCACCTAAAAGTTGTTAGTTATTTGGGCTGCACCAATCAGCCTTTGTATGTCATCTGCTCTTTAGCTTGTGGTACATTGATGTCATACAGTGATCAATCAGCACAAACAACCAACACCTAGTTAGTTTAGAATGTGTCCCCGGGAAGTGGCACGTCTGTCACCTTGGTTGTCATGATTTTACCAAGTAAGACATGTGTCCCGAAAGGGGCGTGAGGCGTGCGAGTTCATGTGCTAGTGAGTTTAATTCAAGCTCAGGGTCACAACATACAAGGTAATCGCTGGCAAACAGATTCCATGGAGGCATATACAAAGGCAGAAACGATAAACAAAGCAATGATCCAAAATACCGTGAATCAGTCGGCAACAGGTAATCCAACAGACAGAACACAAAGAACACGAGAACACAAATGAATTAAGCTTGGGTTGACGGTTAAACATTGGATATACTTTGACAATGATCTGTAAACAACACTAAAATGTAGGAGGCTTTATACAGTGAAAACTAGGTCAGTGGGTGGAGATTAGCAATGAAGCACCAGGACAACAAACGGGTGGGTGGAGACATGAGTCCATGAATGAAAAAAGATACAAACACACACACAATTCCTGGAAAGCTGGAGTGCCATCCAAAGCTGTGCTGGCACATCCAGCTGATCGTCACAACATGATCCTGGATCAATTTTTCTTTTCTTTCTTTTTTTTTTTTTTTGATCATGGATCAACAATACTGTTCAAAAACATAGACTTATCCCAATCCCTACCCCTACCCAACATTTATTCCTAAAATTAGAAGGAAATGAAAGCTGATTAACAAGAGTGTAAAAGCACCTAACCCTGACCATAAGCCTAAAAGAGATTTTTCTTAAAAAATAAATAAATAAATATTCCTCAAATCTGATTGGTTGTTTGAAATGTTTCAGGATCATCTTGTACTGGTGAAATCATGCTCACCCTGTCATCTTAGTCTAGTTTGAACTAGATGGTTTTGGACAGAGACAGTGCTATGAGATGGTGATGTGTTTTTGTTCCTTCAGTGTCATGGTTTATGGGATAACAAGGAGGTGGAGATGCCAGACTTTTTTAAGAAACTTAAGAGAAAAACAGAGAAAAGCAAGATGGCTGAAGGATCAAGACAACGAGAAGAAAACACACGTAGACGAATGCCCTTCTTTCGTTCATACGCTTCTTTTTTTCAGAGAAAGAGAGCAGAGAGCCCACAGAGACAAGGTAAGATCTCCACACTTACACACATGGGGAACTTACAAACACATACACTTTAAACCTCTAACAAACAATGTACATACATATACACAAGCACACATCTCACATGGGTTTGTTCTCTCTTGATATGGTTTTGTGCTTTGTAATGCCATAAATAATTACTTATATACTGTGCTAATACGAATATCAAATATTGTATCAGCAGATTCAAATCAAAATATGAAAAAACATTCACAGAAGAAGCAACAGCGGCCTCTAAGCAGGAAGGAGCGAATAAAACAGTACATGAACGGACGAATGTTGGAAGCCAAAGCTGCAGTCATAGAACTGTAAGACATCAATAACATGACACTTTTATTCATAGAAACACACATATATATATATATATATATAACCTATAGTTATATATACTTTAAATATGTATTGTTTATAAGAGCTTTACATAAAAATAAAAATAAAAATTCATTTGAAAAACACACAATGACATTAATATATCCATCACAGCGGCTTAATGATCAGTTAGGTTTTTTTGTTTTGTTTGTCTTCCAGAATTTAGAGAACCATACAGTACTTACATTCATAACTAGCATACTTCTTTCATTCCTCTTCACTGCTATAGCCATTGCAGGTTAGTCTTAAGGAATGAGGCCATTACGCCCTTCCAGGTAAGGGTCAGTGGAAATTATTTTAGATCATAGGTAATCAGCTCTACAATTTTGGGAAAATGGACAGCTGTCAGTTTGATGGAGTGATTGCACACTGGAGAAGGGAAACCTTTGGTAGAAAAGTTGAATTGAGCCATAGCTAAGAATTCTGTTCCCTAGTTATTACTAAATTGTTCTGAGATGAAATTCAGTACAGTCCTGCATCGTGGTGAATGTCGTATCATGACTTTGCTGGTGATACACAACCCTAACAGTTACACAGGTCATCCTCTGCTGCCTGTCGGATCCATCATGGCCACAGAGGTCATCCCTCAATTTTCTGTACTCTTTGTTACCTTTGTCAGAACATTTTCCACAACAGCAATGGTGTGCTACTTTCTAGTATCCCAGATGGAGTATTCAGCTCCAATTAGCTCTACTTGTCTGCAAAACACAAACTGCAGTAAATAATAGTTTTCCTCTGGAAAGACTGTTAGCCTCTGAAAGTCATGAGTAAATGAAACAGAATCCCTTTTGCTTCATTCTGTTTTCACAAAAGCCGTTTCATGCGCAGTTATTGTAAGTCTGATTCTGATTTCATAAGTCTATGTCAGTTTATTGTATACTTCCAAAAACAGCATTGAATGTTTCCATATTAATGCAATAATATTACTCCAGCTCACGTTTAGTCTTGTTTTCTTCTTCTTAGTGCTCTACACATATATTTACCCATAAGGCAATTCTTCTATGACATCATCCATCCTGAGTACAGCCCTGTGTGTGATGTGTATGCCCTGATGTTCCTGGTAGATGTGGTGAACTTCATCATTATCATATTTGGATACTGGGCCTTTGGAGTAAGTGCTGCTCCTACATTTCGGTGTTCAATTTAATTTTAATTAAAGTATTTACTAAAGTGCCCCTGTTATGTCATGTCCAATTTTCCCTTAATGCAATGTGAAATGTTTATTTTTGTGTCAAGTAATAAGTTTATTGAATTATTGCTACAGAAGCACAGCGCAGCAGCAGATATAACAGAGTCACTGTCAGAAGACCAGGTTCCTGAAGCTTTTCTTGTCATGCTCCTGATTCAGTTCAGTACCATGATTGTGGACCGAGCACTCTATCTTCGTAAAACTCTTCTTGGCAAGTGTATTTTCCAGGTAGTGCTTGTGTTTGGGATCCACTTCTGGATGTTCTTCATACTGCCTGGTGTCACAGAGAGGTGAGAAATAAATGCAGAACTATACTGTAAAAGATTATATGACCAGTAAATTATGAAAAGTTATGATTATGTGTTTTAAGTTATAATCAGTTTTTGCTACAAGTAGCAAATTTATTTTTCAGTAGTATGACAGTAGCTCAGCTACCTTTAAAACAGTGTAGCTTTCCCAGTAGCTTACTACTTCTTCCAGCGAGTAGCAGTGTAGCTCAACCAAAACCTACATTCTGTTTTGCATTATGATGAGTCATGAGCCTGTAATGCATTGAAGCTGTGATATCACACGTCTTTGCAGAGTCATATAGTCTGTCCACTGACAAGAGATCATCTGGTGGTTTTGCAACCTTTATGAAAAAGAGGTTTATTCAACTGTGCTATTAGTATAGCTCTTTTTAAAATAATACAGATACAGAGGCATTTTTAAGGTGTAACCCATTACTTAAAAACTGTGAGTGTTAATTGTTGTAGTCGTGTACTATAATGAAATTATTAAGTGTGAACCTTACAATATGGCTTACCAATACCAATTCAATATGGATGAGATTTCTGTCAATTTTGTAAATGTTTCTTATTTCAGGAGATTCAACAGGAACCGAGTAGCTCAACTCTGGTACTTTGTAAAGTGCATTTATTTTGGTCTGTCAGCATACCAGATCAAATGTGGTTACCCGAACCGTGTTCTCGGAAATTTTCTTACTAAGAACCACAACTACTTCAACCTTTTTCTCTTTCAGGGGTAAGTAAATTACTCCCTCCACAATAACTGATTTGTTTCTGTATATTCCACAGAATGTTAGTTTGTATTTTAGCATGCTACAAAGACTCTAAAGGAGGGGTCACCAATTTCGGTCCTGGAGG
>JAUMHP010000195.1:56184-67068 GCA_032361065.1 Enteromius trimaculatus | reverse complement strand
AGGTGAGGGGAATTAGAATTCTGGTGATTGAGATCGCTGAGTAGATGTGAGGGTGGAGCCTGGTGTGGATGTAACACCAATCATAATTCTGACTAAAATACACATTTTACTAAAATATTTTTTTTTTTTTTTTTTAAATTAATTCCACTATTGTTGGAATTGTCTATTAATATAATATATCACTATGTTAAGACGAATGATTGTGTTTGTTCCTAATACAAGTTTTAATTCTGTTTTAAAATAGCAAGCTGTCTAGTGTTTTTAGGTTTAGAATGTAATGTTTAAAGCTTATAATGTACAGAAGAGCCTACACAAGATATTGTAAAGCTGGTGGTGTAATGCTGTGTATGTGCACTAACTTATGTTTATTTGTACAGCATGTGATTCATTTTGTATAGAGATAATTCATTATTACAGTGAAACAATTGCTGTTTATATTTTATAAATTGGCAGAAAACCATCTCTACAACTGCAGTGCTTTATCACCATTATTAAAAAGTTAGTTAATATTTTGTCACGTGAGAACAATTGCAACAATTCTTTTATTCTTTCAGATGATGTACAGTAACTGCTGTAATAAAGTCAATATC
This sequence comes from Enteromius trimaculatus, assembly GCA_032361065.1. Classification (NCBI taxonomy): domain Eukaryota; kingdom Metazoa; phylum Chordata; class Actinopteri; order Cypriniformes; family Cyprinidae; genus Enteromius; species Enteromius trimaculatus. Next base: position 66,478 of record JAUMHP010000195.1, on the reverse strand, counting down.
ATAGAATAGTAACTTGTCGTTCTGTTTTTATTTTGCTGATGTTTGTTGAACACCTAGGCTTAAATTTAATTGGAGATATTTTAGTAAAACCACAGTTAAACTATGTTATTACAACCAATAGTGAATTTGTGGTACATTAAAACCATGGTTCACACCAAAAAAACCACGGTTACTACAGCCAAGGTTTACTATAGTATTACTACAATACAACTGTAGTAAAACCATGATATCAGAACCGTGGTTTTATAAAACAAAAAAACGCGGTTACCATGGTCATGGTTTACTACAGTTGTACTATAGTATTACTACAATATAACTGTAGTAAAACTATGGTATCGAGAGCCGCGGTCATGGTTACTATAATAAAACCATGGTTAATTTTCGTAAGGGTTACAGCCCAGTCGGTGCCGGTTTCACAGCCAGGAGTGCTGTTTAATGCCCAGTCGGTTTTGGTTTTTCAGCCAGGAGAGCTGAGAACTTCCCCTGCGGTCACAAAACCGCAAAAGATGGATTTTTACTCCGTCTCACAGCGAGAGAGGCCGTGTTCAGTCCAGCCAGACCCAGTCACACAGCCTGACGAGCTGTGTTTTGAAACGTCGGTCAGCGATTTGGGATTTGTGTGGCCGGATCCGCCAGACCCGTTCTGTGATCCGGAACTATAGTGGCCGGATTCGCCAGAACTGGTCTGTGATCCGGATCCATGGTGGCCCGAGCCACCAGAGTCCGTATGTAGCTCAGAGACTCCATCGGGTCCGCCAATGGCTGCACAATCTCTGGAGATGTCGGTCACGGTCGTAAACTCATGGAGGCCTCTGAGTCGCTGTTTGGACAGGTTGAGAGGTCCTTATCACAGTCATTTTCGTCACGTAGGGCACAATCACTGTCTGTTTGGTCACCAAGGGTGCAATTTCTGTCGGTTCAACCTAGAAGGGCGCATTCATTGTCTGTTTGGTTCCCGAAAGTGCAGTCACAGCCTGCTTCGTCCCGGAAGGCACAGTCACGGACTGATCGGCCCAGGAGGGCATTGTCAGAGACTGCTCAGCCCAGGAGGGCATTGTCAGAGACTGCTCGGCCCAGGAGGGCATTATCATGGACTGCTCGGCCCAGGAGGGCATTATCATTGACTAGTAAGCCCAGGTGGGTCTCTCCACCACCCGCTCCGCCCTGGAAGACGACTGCGACGTCATGGAGGGCGTTCCAGCCGACTGGTCTGCCTAAGTGGTCATCTCCTCCATCCACCATGGAGGACCTATGAACTGTCAGGTCAGCTCAGTAGGGCATCTCGGCTGTCTGATTGGCCCTTGAGAGCATCTCAGCCCCGGAGGGCATCTCAATCCTCTACACCACCTTTTTAGGGCGTTTCCTCTGTCTGTTGCATGTCTGATTGTTCGTCTCTGCTTTGCTCATCGCGTTTTCCTTGTTTTCTTGTTTTGTTTGTTTAAATAAATGTTCAAGTTGAATTAAATTCCTGCCTCCAGGTCCTGCCTGCTCACAAGGAAGCAAGAGCGTGAGATTCCACAGCCCGATCGTGACACAAGGGTGTCTGGGAGCTGGGATGCATCTTCTGTCCAGTGAGCAAATCTCTGTCCAAGCCTTAGTAAAACATAAAAATGTATACACTCTATTTGTGACCTTGGATCACAAAATCATAATCAATAACCATAAGGGTCAATTTTTTGTAAGAATTGGAAAAATTGGATAAAAGAAAGACATTTGAATCTTGTCCGTGAAAGCATGACTAAGGAAATTCTCGGGAGTAGCAGGCCAGCCGTAAAAGGCAATAAATGCTAAATCTGGAATCTCCAGTGGGGTGACTGTCTTATTGTCTTTGATGCAGTCACCTTCATTTACAAATGTTATTCTTGATTAATCTTGGAGTATTGAAATCCATTATGACCAGTATAATGAGCAGACTCTATTGTGCGTATAATCTTTTGACCAGGATATTGACAAATTGGAGCACAGGAAAATAGAGCAGTGGGGCATGTTTTACCTGAAGAATTTCTGCTTATCTCTGGAGTTAGACATGTCATATGGTTTTAAGGCTATACAAAATACTTTGCGACCCAGCAAGCAGTGGGGCGGCTGGCAGAGGAGTAATAGCCCTCTCTGACCTCTGAGCTTAACTATCAGACTGGCAAGGTTATGTTTTATGAGATGGGACACCATCCTCCGACACACTAGGTCCCCATTGAAAGAATAATTGGAAGGATAGCTCATCCAGAATAATCAAGTCTAAAAATGAAGGTAACTAAAAACACCTAAGTTTAGTATTATAATCTAAATTTAATAATTACTTAAAATTGGAGTCAGATTAAAACAAGGGAAAATTCAAAAAGTAAACGTAAAATTAAAAGCAAAACTTAGGAATCAAAATTTTAACTTTGTAACTAAAAGAACAAAAGTTAGAAATTCCCTAGGAGCATTTTTCTCTGTCTTAGCCGGAGGTGAGACACGCTGCAGTCCGGCCCAAAATGGGCGGACCTTACATTTTAAACCTAAAAGCTGAATAAATACGCTTTTTACAGGTGTATGGTTTGTTAAAATAGGACAATATTTGAAAAAACAAAAAAACATGATTACTAGTTAAACCACTGTAACCAGAAATTAACCATAATTAACCACACACGAAACCATAGTAACTATACTATAAGATATATACACTAACTATAGTTTAACCATATTTTTATTTTGTATAAAAAGACATGGTTTCTACTACTTTTCGTGAGGGATTACTGTCACTTTATATTAATATCAAAATACAGAAGCTGAACAAGCACAATAATGTAGCTTGATATTTTAAACAACATTTGTAATTAATAAAGTACATGGCCCAGGCTGTACCAGACAGTCAATTATCTTTTTTATCATAAAATGTCTCATACCTAACTTTGATGATAAAATTCGGAGACACCCGTCTCACCTTCCGAAGATTGGTAGAATTGTCAGGGATTTCTCCTTTTAAGAGAAACCTTTGAAGCTGTGTGTAAAATGCAAAAGAATCCATATCACTAGAGGACGTCGTAAAAAATGTGGCAGCAAGTGTGCACATGCGCAGAGCAAATCATGTTTCAGGTACGGATCGGGGTAGTGACATTGTACTTCTGACAGGCACTTTGCACAATACCATATCCCAGAATTCATAGCGAGTAGATGACAGTAGTGTTTATTTATTTATTTATTTTCAAAGAACAAGGTGGATGGCAGTTCTGTGGTGGAATTTGCTTTTTAAAATGCATTGATCATTGCATTGATCACTGTTCCTGAAGCAATGGAAAGCTGTGCGCCCGGGTGCGAGGGCCCTTTCATCACTGCTTGTAGCTTTACCGCCGCTAGGGGCCGTAACAGGGCAGCGCTTGGAGGGTCACTACCTGATCTCTGAAGGGAGAGGTAGGAACCTTGGGCACGTAGCCGGGCCGTGGTCTCAGGGTTACCTGAGAGTCCTCGGGCCCAAACTCAAGGCAAGAATCGTCGACCGAATATACCTGCAGGTCCCCTACCCTCTTGATGGAGGCCAATGCGAGCAGGAGGAGCGTTTTCATTGATAAAAACCTCAACTCGACTGCTGGCAAAGGCTCAAAGGGATCCTCTCTCAATGCTCTGAGCACAAGAGAGAGATCCCAAGAGGGTATAGGAGAGGGCCGAGGAGGATTTAACCTCCTAGCCCCCCTAAGGAACCTGATGATCAGATCATGCTTATCCAGAGACCTGTCATTGACAAGGTCATGGTTTGCAGCGATAGCAGCCAAATAGACTTTAAGATTGGAGGGAGACAGCCTTCGCCCCCACCCTTTCTGCAGAAAGAGAAGCACGGATCTCTTTGAGAAGAACACCACTCGACGAACAGGTTCCATTTCAACGCGTAGGCAGCTATTGTAGAAGGCGTTCTTGCAGAAGAAATAGTGTCATCTACCCCTTGAGGTAGGCCACTTAGAACCTCCGCGTCTCGTCTTCCCTGGCCTTGCACAGGAACTGTGTTAGAAGGCTCACTGGGAGGAACGCAGCCCCTGAGGCCAGCTGTGAGCCAGGGCGTCTCTGTCTAAGGTTCCCTTGGTCAGAGCATAGAACAACTGGCAATGGGAGGTCTCTGGGGAGGCAAACAGGTCTACCTGTGCCGCACCGAACTGCTCCCATATCAACTGGACCATCAGGGGATGGAGTCTCCATTCTCCAGGGAGCACTTGGGCTCGAGACAGCTCGTCGGCTGTCTGGTTGAAAACACCTGGACTGTGAATGGCGCAAAGCGACCTCAGATACTTCTGACTCCATAGAAGGAGGTGGCGGGCGAGCTGCGACATACGACGTGAGCGTAGACCACCTTGATGGTCGATGTACACAACGGTCGATGTGTTGTCTGTGCGGACCAGAATGTGACGGCCCTGAAGGTGCACTTTGAACTGTTAGCAACTCGAGGCAGTTGATGTGCCAATGCAGATGAGGTTCCGTCCAAACTCCAGAGACTGCATGCCCGTTGTACGTGGCGCCCCATCCTGTAGTGGAGGCATCTGTGAATACTACAGTATGCCTGGAGACCTGTTCTAGAGGCACTCCTGCCCGCAGAAACTTTAGGTCTGACCACGGGGAAAAGGCAACAGGCTGAAGCTACTTGAACCCGCAGTGAGCCACTCTTCCACGCCCACCTCGGGACTCAATCGTGGAGCGGTCTCATATGGAGCAACCCCAGCGGGATTACCGCTGAAGCCTCTGAAATTGTTTCAGTGGAAACGCATTCTTGTTCTTGAATGTATTCAAGCAAGTCAGCAGAGACTGAGCACGTTCCTCTGTGAGGCACGCTGTTTGGGTGACCGAGTCCAATTCCATCCTGAGAAAAGAGATCGTCTGCACCGGACAGAGTTTGCTCTTCTCCCAGTTGACCCAAGACCCAACAGGCTGAGGTGTCGTAAACACCAAGTCCCTGTGTTAGCACAACTGTGCTCTGGACTGTGCTAGTATTAGCCAGTTGTCGAGATAGTTGAGAATACGAACCCCTTCCTCCTTCAGAGGAGTCAGGGCTGCCTCGGCCACTTTTGTGAATACACGGGGCGACAGGGATAACCCGAAGGGCAGGACACGGTACTGATATGTTTCTCCTTCGAACGCGAACCTCAGGAAGGGCCTGTATCGCGGAAGGATTGAAACATGAAAGTACGCGTCCTTCAGGTCTATTGCTGCAAACCAATCCTGAGGACGGATGCATTCGAAAATGTGTTTCGGTGTCAACATCTTGAACGGAAGCCTGTGAAAAGCTCGATTCAAGACTCGCAGATCCAGGATCGGTCGTAACCCACCACCTTTCTTGGGCACTATGAAATACAGGCTGTAAAACCCTGTTCTCATATTGGTTTGATGGAACGGCTCTGTTGCTTGCTTCTTCAGAAGAGTAGCAATCTCTGCACGCAGGACAGGGGCATTGTCTGCATTCACCGTCGTGAAGCGAACACCCCTATACCTGGGAGGTCGCCAGACGAACTGAATCTCATAACCGAGCTGAATTGTGCTGATGAGCCTTCGAGACGGTCTGAACCCTATCCAGGCATCCAAGAACCGAGCAAGAGGCACCATCAAGGCCACCGGGGTGCCGGAGGTGGGGCAGCGAGGGGGAACGCAGGGGTCCAGTCTGAGCATCTCTGAGCCGGTTCGGAGGAGGCCTGCATGTGTATGTGTGTGCAATTTACCTGCGTTCAGGCCGAAGTGAGGCGGGAAGTCCGTTGCTTCGTGCTCCCTTGCGCTCTGACTGCAGCATGAAATGAGAGGAGAGTGAGTGTGTAACAAAGCTCTTTTAAAGGCCTGTCCACAGCACCTCGTCCCCTCAGGGGACCCAGAGATAGAGAAAACGGCTCTTCTTGTCGAGATTTTGGAATTTTTCCTACACTGGAGAGGGAGTGGAGAGCTCGTCCACCCCGAAGAACAGTACCTTCTAACCCTGGGTCACCCGTCCTGGGACCTCCTGTCCTTGCTTTTTCCTGCAGGGGCCTGGACGGGCTGGGCGGGAGCCCGGCTGTCGGCTCGACGCGGATGCAGTAACCGACATCTGATCATCAGGGGGAGCTCCAAAAGTGACATCTGGTCAGACTGCCCAAATGGAGACTCCAACAGTGTCGGAGTGCGGGCTACAGGAGGCGCTCTCCGAGGAGAGTTCTCTACTGTCACTGTAAGGCTAGTCCTTTCTCCTCTGGAACCGGAAGGGACCTACTTATACTCGTGCTGCGATTGGGTTCAGTTGATCCTAATAAGCGTATGCCAATGAAATTCATTGGCGTGTTTGCATACACGCAGAGTTGTTTTGGTATCTTAAAGCGAGATTCTTATTCGTCGGTCACCGACATGACGTCGAAGTGACTGACTGAAAGGGATTTTTTTTTATCAGGGTTGTAGCTAAACTCTGCAGTGCACTGGACCTCCAGGGTAAGATTTGATGAAGCCTGCTCCAGAACATGCTCTGTCATACATCCAACACTGCACATCTTAGATGTTTTGTAAAACTATATATTTTCTTCATGTAATTTGCTTTTATTCTATATTCTCTGTCCATTCTCCTAATAAAGCCCCTTCTGAAATATGCAGGGGGTTAGCTTTAATTGTGATTGGCTAAACCACCAAGAGCACATCCAGAAACATCAAGCCCCTCACCTCTGAATGAGCTCCATTTCATTGCTTAATTTGTAAATTGTGAGGTCCTAGAACAAAGCAGGGTAACGGATGTGGCATGTGATTAGAGGAGGGGAGAGGTAATGGAGCATTCACATAGTCACTTAGTGGACACACCTTACTGATTAACAGTGTGCATCAGTTGTTTTTAAATAGGATTCGTGCGGCCATGGAAAACCTGGAAAAGGCCTGTGTAGGCTCATTCCAGCAGCTTTCAAGTTTATTATGAGGGAAATTCATGCATGCATTTCTTCAGTATAGTAGGCTAAAAAAGTGAAAAATGCCTTACAAATTATTAGATTAAATCAGTCATTTAAAAATCATTTTGAGTGAGTAAGCTGTACCACGTCTCTTTTACTCTCTCATTGTTGCATCTAGTCTGAATAAAAATATGCTTCACACTGATCCAAGAGTTTGGCTCACATTTTGGGACAGTTGACAGAACTGTCACTTGCTTAATAAGGTCATTGTTGTATTGTGACAAAAATGTATCATTTGCTTTTTAAAGTATTTTTAAGCCATTCAGTACTCTCGCTCTCCAGAAGCTGTATTCTGTGAGATCACACTCACGTCCAAAGCCCATGCATAAAGCCACCTCGAGAGTGTCATATAGTTGGTTGAGCCTAAGCAGACAAATAGCCACAAAATTGTGTAAAAATTGCCATCCTGGTGAGTATCCATCTAAGAAGTTGGTTTTGTCTTTTGTCAAATACAATCTTTTCTAGGTACAAACCATATCTCAGAACTCTTTCAGTCTGGTTTCAAGCCTTTCTATAGCACTGAGCCAGCTCTCGATTTTTGCCTTTAGCTTTTTTTCAGATCCACTTACTTACTAAAATCAAACGTTTTCAGCCTGAAAAACATCTTGAGACAGCTGTTCATGCATTTATTGTCTCTCGACTGGATTATTGCGACTATTTGTATTGTGGCATCTCAAAGTCCCAAGTAGCCCTTTTATAATGGGTCCAAAACACAGCCAAATTTCTAAAGAAAGGCCACAAATATGATCATACCACCACCTTTTTGCAAGCTCTTCATTGGAGATCAGTGATGGGCCCTAGCCTGTGGAACAGCCTGCCAGCACACCTTAGAGCTGCACCATCTTAATTGGTTTTAAAATCCCTATTGAAAATCAACTTGTTTTTCTTTGCCATTGTAATTTGTTGTGGCTTTAAATGTTTTATTATTTGATTTATCGTGATTCTTTATTATTATGACGACTGGCTTAAATGTGTTTATTCTTTGATTATTTTGTACAGCACTTTGGTCAGTCTTGTGCTAAATTCTCTTTATAAATAAAATTGGAGCAGAGGAGGCGATGAACAGAACGATGATTAAGAACCGCTGATGTACAAATATTGATTTTTAAACTTCCATTCCATTAGAATTTTTAGAAGACTAGGGTTGCTACCTGTTCCTTAATATGGAATTTTCACATAACTTGCAGCTCCCAACGAACCTCCAGCCATCGCTGCATACATTACATTTAATTATATTAACAATTTAAATTATTCTGTTCTAAAACATGACTTTCCTTATGTTTGTGGTGTTTCACATTTTATAAAACAATCAAATGTTTTCTTGTCACAGAAATACCCTCCCCGACGTGGACAGAGGAAGAAGAAGGTGGTGAAATACACGATGGGCGGCTTCATTATTTTTACTCTTATCTGCATCGTCTGGTTCCCTCTTCTCTTTATGTCTTTGGTTAAATCTGTAGCAGGAGTAACCAATCAACCTCTAGATGTGTCCGTCCAGTTGAGCATATTTGGATATGAGGTATGTCATCCAACAAATAAAAGTAAAAATGCAACATTGCAATCTGTTTTATAAATCAAACCACCTTAATGTTCAACACAGTCTCACTCCAACTTGTTGACCATCGCTTGGTCAAAACAGTTTTGCGTCATTTTTCAATGCTTAGGCACTTTTCGACGTGAGGGGTCCTCCGTTGTTTGACTTAATGTAATGAAATGGTTTGCATGCATATATAAATGTATCAATAATAGAGGTTGACCTAATTAGCACAGCCTGATAGTCCTTTAACTCAATGATAGGTAACATCAGTCCAGTGTCTAACAGAGTTCAGCTTTAAAAAAAAAAATAATAATAATAATATATATATATATATATATATACATACGTCTTTTTTCATGACTTTAGTTCTTTGATTTGAAACATAAATGCCCACTGCAATGCTTGACTTATATTCTTTGCATATGAAATTATGATTTTTACTATAATACTTTTACCTATTAAAAATGACTGTAATATCCACTATAACAACAACGGCAATATGAACTTACACACCATTGGACGAGTAAGTGCTTCCCAAACCTGTTAACCCAAAAAGTCCAAAAGTTTGGATTTGTCTCTCTCATCCATCCCAACTAATGAGCTGAAATGTTGATTCAAGTGCATTGTATTTGGGAGCATTGTATAAAAAATGTGCAGAGGACCTGGATTGGGAACTACTGGTCTAGTATAAGATTTTTAATCCCATTAATCGTGTTTTCTTTTTATATGTGTACAGCCATTGTTTAGCATGAGTGCTCAGGAGCACAATTTGATCCCATACTCTCAATCAGCCTTCCAGAAGATGAGCAATCGCTTCGCCACTTACCCGGTATGCATTACTTTCCTCACATAACATGATCAGTGACGATATATAATAACCCTTTCACTTTATTTTTTGGTACTGTATCTTATTTTAATCTTAGATTTTGTACTTATTGTTATAAATTGTTACACAATAACACTTAGAACCTTAAGTTTAAACAGCTAGACTGTCTTCCTTGTTTTGTCAGTTTGATCAAACTGTCCTTCATTTACCTCAATTAGTCAGCGATGCAGTTTATTGTGAACTATATGGCAGAAGACATGGTGACGGCAAAGATCAAAAGTGACGCCAGTCGACTGTGGAATATCAGTCCTGCCAGCCGAGATGCCATGATCAATGAACTCAGCAACTCAACACACTTCTACATCACACTGCGCTGGACTTTGCTACGGTATATTCTCACAAAAAAAGTTTTACTTAAAAAAGAAAAAAAAAATTGCACATTTTAAATTGGGGGGTCAAAATTCCCTGTGTACATGTAAACTGTTTACCGTACTGCAAAGTACATTAAAATATGATTCACCTCTCACATGTCCAGAGCATATTTTGTATCTGAGGAAAACATTTGTTGCTCTCATTTGCTTTGTTTCCCTTGTATCATTTTATATCATAGTTTGTTACCATTGTGCAATATTGGCCTTATACATTGTAGACAATACAGAAGTTGCAGTTGGGTAATGCCGACATGCCGAGCAGCACTGTGTGTGTGTGCAAAGATGTGGCACAGCACTGTGTTTCTCATTTGGTGTGTGACTCCAATTACACAAAGGCAAATTCTATTTAAATGTCTGCTTTGAAACTGTAAGCATGGTTAAAATCACATTATACTCACTGCTTCTGTAGGTGAGGCTGGATCATGAATGATTCGCGCGAACATAAAGACATTTCGGTTGATCAAGGGCGCTTTTCACTTCAGATCCAAACGTAATGGTAATCCTCTGCGTCTTCCGTCACTCAGATGTCGGGGGTAAATCACTACTGCTCTGTTCATTAATACATTCAACAACAAAACACCTCAATCTCTTA
>JAUMHP010000194.1:0-10098 GCA_032361065.1 Enteromius trimaculatus | reverse complement strand
AAATATTTTTTTTTTTTTTTTTAACCCCCCCCCCCCCCCCCCAAAAAAAAATATATTTTTACTTAAAGCTTATTTTTTATAAAAAAACCTATGTAAAATTCTTGCAAATGTGTCCCTGCCACAAACTCAAAATTGCTGTGATAAGAATAAGACACTCCGAAACGTTTTGCTTCTCCATTAAGCCAGAATCATTTTATTGCACACAGAAATGAAATATTTTTTAGACTTTTTGTCATTTTACTTCCCCTTTTTTTTTTTTTTTTTTTTTTAACGAAATCAGAACAAATACTATGTAGAGCAAATCATGCATAAAATAGCATGACTAAATTGCCGTTTTCTTTTCCCTTTTCTCTGAAACAACCCTCACAGACCTTCAGCGTTCATGCCTGATAAATGAAACAAAATCAGTCAACATTTGTGTGCAACATTAATAAGTTAAAATTAACATTAATATATAATATTTATATTAATTTTAATAATATATTAATATATTAAATTAATAAGTCCAATTAGTAGTGCATAGTACTAAGACGAAACATTACCATGGTAAAATGATTACCTGCTGTACAGTGCTCCCTTACTTTGCAGACAGTTCCTTGGCTTGATGAGCCTGAAGCACTGCTACAGCCTCTTCAACCTAAGCAGTGCAGAAAAGCGTAATGATTAAACAAAATCTGATCTTTGAGACTACATGTTAAAGTACATGTTTTGCGTGGGTGAACCTTGGAGTGCAGGGACTCTGGAGATTCCAGCATGTGCAGTAGTTCAGTGTTGTCGATCTCCAGCAGCATGCCTGTGATCTTTCCCGCAAGAGTAGGATGCGAGGCCTGGATAAGCGGATACAGCCGCTCACCTGTATGGGATGTTACAGTTTGGTTATTTCACTATTTACAACGTAGCACATAGATTGTGTTATATATTCTACATCTTCTGAAGCCTTATGATACCGGCCACTTACTAAATAGAAACTGTAAAGTGTCAACAGTACTACAATGAAAAGATGTTTAACTGTAAAAAGTACTATTCTTGTAGTGTCTGATAAGCAGATTTATTAATTCAAGTTTAGGATGCAGGTGATATGAAAGGTATACCCAAAAGTTGTTTCTGTTCTTTAAGGGGTGCAGCCGCCAACATGGAGGCAGTAAGGGGCTCCTGGCCTCTCACATGAACCGCCAGCTCTGTATTTGATACTGCCTGAAGAAACAGTAAAAGACAGAAATTATATTTCTCTATTGAATGCTCTGTGTCAAATCACATATTTGCTATACACTGTGCATAAAGAGTGTTTAAATACAAGTATTTGATATATAGAAATGGAAAATATTAAAGTATTTTAAATACAAAAATGGATACACTTTATTTAACTTTTTAATGTTATAATATTTATATTAATTTTATTTTTATTAAAACATTTGTATAGAAATATGTTTGCCACATTTGCATTTGGTATTTTAATATGTTGTACTAATTTTATGCAGATTTTTAAATCATTTTCGTGACTGTGGTACTTGGCTACTTAATATGCATGTGTCAAGCCACAAGAGGCATGTGGCTACTTAATATGCAACCTAGCTGTATAAATGGATTATACCATTTTCAGTGTCTCTCACTTAAGCTGTACAAGCATCCCAAATCCCCACAAGCAACCACATTGTGGTTTTGACAGCACCAGCAAGGGTCTCAGGGCCTTCCTGTGGGCTTGGGGGCACAGGGGGGCCACAGAGAAGATCCGTTGGGTTCCTTTGCGTAGTAGTCTAGCTATCTGGTATATACAGTATAGCAGTGTCTCCGGGAAAGTTTTCTTGAAGGTGGTGAGAAGTTAAATTATTTAGTCATTTACCAGGACAATACAGACCAGACCAGTGATGCGTGGGTCAACAACACAAACCTGACCGACGTTGTCAAAACTAACCCGCCTGCAACTCAGGCCTCAAAAAAAAAAAAAAAAAAAGGAGCTTCCTGCTTCCTGACCCGCATTTTTTTTCCCCAAATGGTGTGCTCGCTGACGTTCTGCACTCAGAGCTCAAGGTGCGCATGGCGACAGCAGGCAGTTCTTGAGGCGACCCATCATTTTCCATTTCAGCTGTCTAGATGCATATTATTGATAAATGCGATGTTTATGTTTCGACCCTGCTTGAAGAATTCATCAGCAGGTCAACTGAGAGAAAGCCCACTTTTGGATAAGTGTGAAAGGCCTTAGGAGCGCAAACTGATAGTTTTCTGAATGTTGATTTAAATGTAATATAGGCTTGATGTATTCATTTCGTTTCATTTTTTTAATTAAGATGCGTTTGTCCAGTCTAATCGAAGTGTGCGTCTCTCCCCCGACGAATTCCCAACAAAAATCCCAACAACTGTGTCTAGTACTATATAAATTACAAAGGTTTAATTGCCAATTGTCTTTATTTCAAACGACCTGACCGACCGCAACCTGAATATCATTAAAAATATTTTTTGATAACTCGTAACCGCGGGTGACCGCTCATTTCAACCCGCACATCACTGATACAGACACATTTAAGGTGCATGTCAGTATTCACATTCATTTCTTTAAGCTACATATTAATATTATTACATATTATTGGTGTAATTTATGTTTTTTGACCAAGAATCTTTGATTGACGCATTCAGTTCATGTGATCATTCCCCTCCCCCGGCACTGCAGTTCCCAACCCCCAACGTCAGTACTGCGACTCCTGTGAGACCATAACACGAGAAGCCCAAGCATCCAAGGGCGTTTGTTTTAAATTTAACTTCTTTTAGATGCTACAATTTAGAGGCTACAGTGCCACCATCTGGCACAAGGAGGATCTCCTCATCTGCAAAAACAATTTTATATATAGGAGTATAGGATATGCCTATCAATTAACAGCTTGACACAAATGTTCAGGGCAGATTCTGCAATCTTGTACAGTATGCATGTACATTGAGTTGGCTCAGCTGTTCTGTTGGCTCTATAGGCACCAAAATTATCAGTTTATTTTTGATACATTTGTATTTTGGCAATATATAAAACATTTGTATTGTATTTGGATGAATGTGTCTCTTATCAGATTTACCAATTGTTATAATTCATATTTGTGCTGATCATTAATTAACAGGAAGTTAAATTAAACCGGTAGCAATAACTTCAGAGAATTGGGTGGGCCAGAGGGGCTGCTGTGCAAATATTTTTGTGGCTCCTCCCTATAGCAGATAATCTCACTCCAAACTTTTGCTAAAACTTGAGAGCCCTGGTAATATTGATGCAGCAGACCAGAAATCTGCATTTGTTCTTCATGGACAGGGGCTCAAGCAATGTTGCCGACTAATTGTAAGAGAAAGATGCTAAAGGAGGGTTGATGTGTTCCTAAATGACGTTATGATATTATTGAACAATGACGTCATTATGCAAATCTCAAAATTGTCATTAAAAAAAAAAGAAAAAAAGAAAATCTACTCTTTTATCTAATCTACTTTTTTACCTGCATTTTAAATTTGGTATTGTGTTTTTATAAAGTTAATACCCTGGAAAATTTATTTTTCTTACAGAGTACTAACTGATCAACAATCGCAGTACAAGCTGCAAACAGTTTTATTAATAATAATAATAATAATAATAATAATAAAACTGGAAATTGCGTGACCCTTCCTTGCTTATCCCGCGGTAATTAAGTTACGGCACAAAGGTGAACAGATGCTATTCGACTCCCCTCAAAAGGCGGAAGATTTTATTACTTCATTGTCACAGAAAGTGTACTCTACAGTGCTTAAAAGCAATGGGAAGGCAACGGATAAAGTCCACATCTCCTCAGCTAAATGAGGAAAAATTACCAATGCGGTCTGTGGCGATCCAAACTGCTCTGAAGAGGACAATGTGTGGACACACACACACACACACACATCCCCATAATGCTTTTCCCCCATTCTCACATGAATGGGGCTTTGGTTCCTTGCCGTTTCTGGCTTGCCTAGTTGGGGACACCTGATTTTTAGTGACTATCATCGTCTTGATTACAGAGACCGTATCTTCATTTGATAAATAAATAGTTTAACTCTTGTCATTATCAAATAGGAGAACAGAGTGATGGTAATGTATAATGTTCAGTGCTTTGCTACAATCTGTATTGTTACAAGAGCTATCTAAATAAATTGATGGCATTATCTTTTATTAAGATCATTTTGATGTGTCAATAATCAGTATAATGAAGGAATTCGATCACTTTAGTACATATAGACCAAATCTGCTTTAATGCCAATTAACAGTGTAGAAGTTGTAGAAGATTCTTTCATCTCTTTGGGGTTGACATATGTAAGGACATTCATAAAATTGCAATAAATAATTATAATAACATTTCAGCTAAAATTAAAAGTGATACCCAAAGATGGAATAATTTTTTTGCATTACACCATTATGGCACAACTTTAAATTCCTTATGTGATAATCTGTTCAACCTTCTTGATTTGCTTTGGGCATAATAAGCACAAGTAGTGACCTATACGATAAACCATGGATTATGCTAATTTCAAGAGCTATGAACTAAGTTTTGTTTACCAGCATCGTCATATTTTGTCTTTTTTCGGCTACGTTTTGCACTCAAGGCCTATGGCGTTGCTCGGGCATCCCCCATTTCCCCTCATCCTATGCAAACGATTTAAAATGGTCATATCTGTAACACTGCATCATCATGAATTTTTCATTACATGTTTTGGGAATGTCCAATTGTTGTCAACTTGTGGTCTCATGTAAACTCTGTTTTGTCCATTCAACGACAAACTGATTATGTAACTAATCCAGGTTTACGTCTGTCAATGACGATTCATATTCTTGTAGAAGTACACTTAAAAAAATAAAAATAAACAATGTTGTTTGCTGGATTTACAGCTGCAAAGGCAATCAATCAATCAACTGGTTTACTCCACACGTGTGCAAAAACTTTGGATTCATAACCTCCTTAAAATAGTGACTTGTGAAAGTACAATAGCACAAGCTAACAAGGCTAAACGTAGTACAATTACTGCATGGCAATGTTTTTCTTCTAAAATTTTAAACAATATAAAAAGGACTGACCATATAAGGTTGTCTCTCTCTTAACAGATTGTAAAATTATTGATATGTCTGTTGCTTCCCCTTCCCTGTCCGTTGGTTTGTTTGAGTGTATATGATTTTGTTATTCTAAAGACAATAAAATGTTGATCATAAAATATTATTATTATTATTATTATGTTGGCTTGAGAAAGCCAACTTACTGATCTACTACTTAAACTTATTATTATTAGTGGAGCTTGCCCCAAGGCAAGGCTTCACTATTACGATCTCACATACTTATTCTTCTTATAAATTCCATAGTAATTTCGGCGTGTAACTAGTCCCGCACCGTTGGTCCTAGACCCACGAAGCGGGCGTCAAATCGTGCGCCCTATTCGGGAATGGTGTGCTATATCTTTTATAAGTGATCGGGCGTAAGATGTTCGTACACGGGGCGAAAAATCGCCCAAAAAAGTCCCATAGACAATGCATTGCGCCCAACTATGACGGGTCGTAGCGCCAAATGATAATTTTGTAGAAACATAATTCAACGCAATGGGGTATAAGTCGCACCCCTGGGGCGCTAGAGCCCCCCTCCCTAAAAAAATTATGTGCGGCCTATTGGGGAATAAAGTTTTCTCACTTTAGTAAGCGATCGGGGGTACGATGATCGTACATGGGGCGGACAAAAAAGGCATTGGGGCAAACTTTGACGGATCGTAGCGCAGAGCGAGAATTTCGTAGAAACATACGATTCACCACATTTGGAGAGGCTGGCAAGCTGTGCGAGAACATACCCCACAATGGGGTATAAGTTGTACCCCTAGGGCACAAGAGCCCCTATTCCCATACGGGACGGCCCATTACGAAGCATGATTTTTTTGCATTGAACATAACTCTGGTTTAAAGTGTCATAGAGACATGGGGGTGGGCTCATTTAACTCGGCCAACCATTCAGAGTCCATATCAGGATCACTGTGAACATGTCAAGCCACGCCCTAGCAACCGTTTAGAGCACCCTAGCAACTGATCCCATTGACTGCCATTATAAAGGCCCAGATGGATATCTTTGGATCACAGTGTCAAAAAAGACATGGGGGTGGGCTTGTTTGACACGGGGCAGCACACAACCAATGGTGATTCACTTCACCTCTGCCTAGCCACGCCCTAGCAACCATAATGGTGCACCCTAGCAACCCAAACAGGCATATCTTTAAATTTGAAAGTCATAAAGACATGGGGGTTGCAATAGGTCATTCATTCTGGCAAGCTGACATTGGAGTGTTATCATTGGTAGCTGGCAAGTAACTCCCTAGCAACCAAACAGAGCACCCTAGCAACCATCTAGCAAGACCTATATCTCTACATCAGAACAGACGTAGAGACATGGGACTTGGTTCTTTTGACTCATGTTAGTAAATAGGTATCTTTAAGATGCTAGTCTTGCTAGCAGTTACTAGCTACATGCTAATAGTGATTAGCTAAGTAATAAATCAAGATAAGAACGTGCTTAAAACTCTAAGACTCCATAGTAATGATCTGTGACAAGTAGTAACTGTCTAACAACAGTCTAGCAATCACCCCAAGTACCTTAGCAACCGCCCTAGCAACCACCCGGGTACCCTATCAACCGCATAGCAACAACCTAGCAACCACCCCGGATACCCTAGCAACCGTATAGCAACATCTTAGCAACCACCTTGGATACATTAGCAATCAGCCTAGCAACCACCCGAGTAACCTAGCAACCACATAGCAACACCCTAGCAACCACCCTGGACACCCTAGCAACCGCCCTGGATGACCTTCATAGTCTAACATTAGCAACTTCATAGCAACCGAGGGCTGAGTTTTGCCACGGCAAGCTCCACTCACATTTTCTTCAGGAAATGTACTATCTAGTTGGATTTACTGTTGTCAATCTCGCCTGCCTTGGATTATCGCTTCTGTCTTGCCCCCCTGGACACTGTTCGTTGTTGATTCCACCCACGCTAAGTTTGATTACTATTCTCTTGTCTCAGCCTCTGATGTCCTGTTCACCATTGATTACCCATTCACCATTGTTTCTAATCTGTCGTTGCCATTAAAACAACTTGCATTTGAATTTGCATGTTTCTTCGTTTCTCAGCCAACATGACAATGATGTTCCATGTTTAAAACAATCCTAGAGCAATTTGTTTATACCTTTTTTGTTGTTCATTTGTTTTCTTTGCAGACAGCATTACCTTTTAGTATGCAATTTAACATGGCTACATTCATTTTATATTATATGTTCAAATAATTAATATTTTTATCTTTAATAAGGTACGTCCTTCTGCAGGTGAGGAGCACTCACCAGTACCTTTATCCACTGATCCTACAGTTACCTCTACATCTGTTTCAACCTCAGTGGAGGTGGCAGGTAAGTGAGTAGCACTGTGTGTTTGCTCAGTTTACTGTAGAATATCCTGTGATTTAATATTTCTGTCACATCATCGGGCTGCACTGAGCCCAGAACAGCCAATCAATCACTTGACAAACTTCCCAAGAATTTCATGAATGAGGTGTTCCGTGACATGCTAAACCACTTTGTTATCATTTACATATATCCTCATATACTCACCTGACTTATCCACCCATAGAACTCACGTCACCAAGGTGCTCAGCAGACTAAGACAACATTCCCTGTATCTCAAGGCAGAGAAGTGTGCATTTCATCTTTAGGAGATCCAGTTCCTGGGATACATCATCTCACCAGCAAGGGTCGCCATGGAAAAGGACATGGTGAAAGCAGTACAGGACTGGCCTTTACCTACCACTGTTAAAGCTCTCCAAAGGTTCTTGAGGTTCTCAAATTTTTATTGACAGTTTATTAAAGGGTATAGTCAAATCTCTGCTCCACTCACGTCCTTGCTAAAAGGAAAGACAAAGAAACTTCTCTGGAACCAGACAGCCGAGACTGCTTTTAATCACTTGAAAGATTCATTCTGCACCGCACCTATACTCTGCCATCCCGACCCTGAATTACCCTTCATAGAAGAAGTGGATGCGTCAACCCTAGGAGTAGGAGCAGCTTTGTCACAGTATCACGGAACACCATCACGTTTACACCCATGTGCATTCTTTTCAAAGAAATTGACCACTGCAGAGCAAAACTACGACATGTGCAATCGGGAACTCCTTGCGATAAAACTGGCATTTTAGGAATGGCGGCATTGGCTGGATGGAGCCAAACACACCATCACAGTCGACACGGATCACAAAAATCTTCTCTATTTACAAGAGGCAAAATGACTAAATCCACAACAAGCACGCTGGGCACTGTTTTTCACGTTTTAATTCTTTCGACTGCTTGGTGTCTCTATAAGCCTATCATCAGGTTATCACCCACAGACAAATTGGCAAACCGAACAAAAGATACAAGAGAAAATCAGATATTTACGCACCTATTGTCATGACCATCAGAACGACTGGGCACAATACTTACCATGGGCCGAATATGCACAAAATTCATTGAGACAAACAACTACAGGTATAACACCTTTTTTAATGTTTTCTAGGATACCAATCACCTCTATTTCCGTGGGCAGAAGAAGCATCACCAGTCCCCGCAGTCGATCACTTGTTTAGAACTAGCGAGCAGGTCTGGGACTCTGCACATATCCATCTGCAAGGTGCCATCCGCCGCCACAAGGCAGGAGCAGATGCTCGGCAATCTACAACCGGAGACAAGGTATGGCTATCTATCAAAGACATCAAGCTACGCTTACCCTGCAAAAAGCTCAGTCCCCGATACATAGGTCAATTTCCTATAGTTCGTCAAATCAATGAAGTATCTTATGAATTACAGCTTCCTCCTAATAATCGCATTCATCCCACTTTTCACGTTTGAATCACTATTGAAACGTTATGAGGAACCTGCACTCCCCTTACCCGGCGATGAACCTCAAGAACCTCCTCCTGAAATCAACCCAGATGAGACCATTTATCAAGTCAACCAGATACTGGATTCCAGACGTAGGAGAGGCAGAATCCAATACATGATCGACTGGGAAGGATATGGTCCTGAGGAGAAGTGTTGGGTAGACAGGGATGATGCGATGGATCCAGCCCTCCTGGAAGAATTTCATCACACTCACCCAAATTGTCCTGCCCCTAGAGGTCGAGGCAGACCTCGCCGTCGAACTAGAGCGCCGGGAGTCGCTCGTAGAGAGGGGGATGATGTCACACCATCGGGCTGCACTGAGCCCAGTACAGCCAATCAATCACTTTGACATCACGCCATCGAGCCACACTGATCCCAGTACAGCCTTGTATGCACGTTCTCAATCACCTGACTACTGATTGCCTGCACCTGGAGCCCCTCTTATCAACATGCTTTTTAAGCTCACCTCAATAGTCTCTCAATGGCTGTGATCAAGGTAATATACCTTTTACTTACCTTCAAGCCTCTATTGTTTGGGGAATCCGTGGATTTCTGGTTTTGACATTTGTCTCAAGTTTCAGTGCCCATGCTGCTTTGGCTATTCAGAGTTTTAATGATCTCCATACGGATCGTCAACGGAGAAATTTCAAAGAAGCCTTTTACTCACCTATCACGCTACTCACCTGCACAGAGGCTCAAGAATCTCACGGCGCACCAACTGCACGGAATACACGTAAGATCAAAGTCATATTTATCTGTGTGTACTTACCTGTCTTCTCAGAAAGCTGAGATCCTTTCCCAGCTTGACTCCACCTGTGAAGGAGAGGACAATCAAGAAGCAGGACTGATATCACACCGTGTATTCCTCTCTTACCTCAGCAATGAAGTGTCTGATCCAAACGAATTCTTCAGTGCACCCGGAAAGATCGCTGTGGAGATTGTCTCACCATTGCCCATCCACGCCTCTACTGCCCAACTTCTCAAAGACTGCCAAATAACTTCTAAACTCATAATATACTTTTCAAACTTACCTCTGTTGTTCCTCTTCCTTCCACTGAGCATTACAATTTCTAAATATATCTTTTCATTTAATTTCCATGTAGGGCATTCTAGTTCCCTTGTCTGTCAGTCACTATGACGTTATGTCGTGACGACAGACTGGGGTCATTCAATTGGGAGCCCTGAT
>JAUMHP010000193.1:94298-144583 GCA_032361065.1 Enteromius trimaculatus | reverse complement strand
TTATACATTAAAGAGGAAACGTAGTCAAACTACCGTTTAAAATGGGCATGCTTAACTAAAAAAAAATAATATATATATATATATATATATTTACATATATATATGCTTATTATTATCTAATATAATTTGCTGTATTTATCTGGCACAAAAAAGATTTCATATAGGAAACAGAATTAAGTCTATACTAAATACAACCTTACTTACCAACTACCTTAATTTAAAGTCAAATATTTAAATTAGTGTAAAATATATGTCAAAAATAATATTTCATATTATTTCAATGAGTTCAAAGAGCCATTCAAAATTAATGATTCACCACTAGATATCACAAATATTGTTTGTTTTTATGTTTCTCTTGAAATTAAATATTTCAAGTAATATATTTTAATATTTTGAAATAAGAGTAGTATTTAGCTGGTACAAAAGCAACAAAAATCTCAATTAGGGTGACAAAATTAATGGAAGTCAAAAAAGGGGTTGACTGCATCATGAAAAAAAATATGCAAAATGCCATGTGTCAAATATATAAACCGGTCAAAAACAGGGAAGGACAGCAGCCCTTAAATTAATTTCATAAAAATGAATGAATCAATTAATCACTCAATTCATTGAAATGAGTCATCCATGTGACATGATTCACTAATTTAAATAAATTAAAAGAAAAATGAAATAAAAGATTCAAGCATGTCACTTCTTTGTCTCTAACAAAGACTTCAAAAGAGGGTTTTTGTAGCAATTAAATTTTTTTTTTGCTTTTTCAACGATCCTTTCAACATTGAGTTCTTTAAAGAAACGATTTATTTTTAAATTAGTCTACAGAACCTTATTCCTTTATTTTTCTCTTTTAATCTGGGATCACTGCAAAAGACTTGTTGCACCACAAACGCATTGATATTTGTGTGCATTTGTTTATTCCTTTCCCACAATCCTTTGCTGTGAAGCGAATGATGAATGAATGATAAAGCGGTGTGACCGCCAGAGCGGGAACACAAGTAAAGCCGTGGTTTATGAGCAAGGTGAAATGTGATATGAAGCCACGACATTTTCCTCGTAGAAACTCCCCATCTGCTCAATAATTCACACACCGTCTGCCCAATCGGCCTCCCACAAGCCATCAGTGCCAGACGCGGTGACAGACACCAGAAGAGAAGACTGAAACATAGGTAATGCTGTGAACCGGGGGCGGGGTCAGAGGCCGTCGCTCAGGGCATCTCCATGACGTGCAGTCCCAGCATAGCCCACTCTGACATGCTCTCCTTCTCTCTTCAGCTCTATATATAGACGTGCTCCGCTTCTGTCCACCTGCTAGAGGGTCTAAAAATAGCAGCATGCTCATTTTCCTTCGCTTCAGCTCCGCACCGGGCCAGCCGATCAACTTTCAAACCGCAGTAAGAAGGGGGCAGAGATGGAAGGAGACACTGATATCCCTGTAGTTGTATATGTCTTTCACACATGTCCTGCAGCAATGTGGCTTTACGTGGATAACACCATTAGCCATGATGGCCTCCCTCAGGCTGCTCACTGTAAATCACTTTTTATAAAATGGGCACTAAAATCTGATCGGATAAAGCCTTGTTCATTATAAGTCTGCCATGAGGGACTGTCATGCATTTTGATGAGGAAAGGTGTTGTATTGATATTCTGAGCAATTACATCTGCGATTTTCAACCAACATTGACCCAGTATGCAACCACATACTGTAGCAAACAACCAGAACATAATAACAACAACCTAGCAAACCACACATGCAAACACTAATCCTAGTCAATACTACAGAGCCAATAACTACTGTCATGTCATGGTAAAAAACAAACAAATAAAAAGTTTCAAAACTGGAAAACTAAAAAAAATTAAAAAAAAAAAATTCAATACACTTCATTATTATTAATGCAATGGTGTCAAATGTCTAGCCGATACTGATAAGCCAATAATTATTCTGATGTTATGGCAGATTAAAATAAATAAATAAATAAATAAAACAATTCTGTAAACTTCATTTGCATTCAAATTCAAGCCAATACTGATTAGCCAATAATTAATATCATGTTATGGTATTCTAGTCAATACTAAACAGCCAATACTTATTGTCATGTTTTGGTAAAAAAATGATAAAATAAATTTTTTTCCAAAAGTAAAAAAGCTAAAATTCAATAAAACGTACTATTATTAAGTACACATATTTGTGTAGGGATGCAATTGTATAAAAGTTAACCAATAAAAATAAATATACTTCATTATTATACAGTATATACATTTGTGTAGGTTAATAGAGATGCACTGCTATTAAAATTCTAGCCGATACTGATAAAAACTAATTTATTGTTATGGCAGATAACCAATAAAATTAAAGTAAAAAACAAAAATAGAGAATATAAAACCTGTGCAAATTAACAGGTATAAAGTGGTATTAAAATTTCTGATGATAATAAACTAATAAAGCTAATAAACTAACGCTTACTGTCGTTTTACGGCAGATAACAGCTTATTTAGAAATAAATGGGCACTAAATCATCATAAAAAATGTGGAAAATATCAAAATCTAAGTGAACTTCACTGTATCTTATAATATTGCTAATGCAGGTTATTATACAGATGTAGTAAGCCACTTGAGACAATGCAGTAGTTATCGTCCCATGGTAAAAATAAGAGCAGCTTGATTTATTCTAGTGTTAAGATGGCATGAATGTTTTTAAGGAATATTCATTAAACCAGGTCAAAAGTCATAGAAAATGCATAAATAAGGACTGTAAGCAATTACAGGGAAAATTAAGATTTAGGTATTGTTGACTTTGTCCTCACAGCATAATGAGAGTAATGTATGAATAACAGACTGGCTTCCTTGTCCAGCTGCTCTCTGTTTGTTTCTATGTTTGGCTATATGGAAGTGTTACATGAGCAGGTGAAACAGGATGAAGAGTAAAATCACAGAACATTCCTCGTCCCTAAGGAAGTACATTTCCTTCTTCCTGATCTCAGTGTTCGGTCCGCTGCTCGTAAGCAGAAGCAGGAAGTCAACAGACAGTCAAGCTTCCCCTTCAACAGGAAAAAATGCCTATAAAAGATGTCATGACACTGGCACCACATAACAAACAGTAAATGACCATGAACTGAATGCCTCTGAAAAACACACAAGCTAAAAATACCTATGCGTTAAAAATACACTCAGAGCTTACCGTAAACGCAAAGCAGCATTTTCCACATAAAACACATCGCTTGTCAAGATGAAAGAAATGCCCTCAAAGAAGGTCTTTTTTCCTTCTATTCATTCTTGGAATAACTTTTCAGATTTTAGTCAAAAATGACTAATCTATGAAAGTTTGGGGTATTAATCATCAAAACAAACAAACAAAAAAAAGTATATATGTCATGTTTCAAATGCATTAATTAAAATAAATGTTATATTATTTCTATACAAAAATGGCAAAATTATTACACAATCACAACTGTCTAATATTTTAGCTGTCTTATTTTAGAATTAACACTTTTGACAGAACTGATCTAAAAGTCTAAGTGCATACATGATGTAACAATTGCGCTCTCGCTTCCTCAGTGCACAAGAAGGCACGGAGACTGGATTCAAGTGGTTGCAGAACATTTAATAAATGAATAGAGGATACATGGCCGCTGAAGAAAATGCAGAGTATGAGCAGACATACAGTACACTACTGCATAACGTTAACGACAGACACTGAACACTCTACAAGGCACAACTTAAATACAACAGGTAATCAACGACATAATACACGACACCTGGAGACACGGATGAAAGGGAATGAACACTGATGAGCAGGGCGGGGTTACATACAGGGCAAAGACAGAATCAAAACAGAGAGCACATGGACACAAGACAACATTACACATGACAAAAATGTATTAATTATACACAAATCAGAATTGTCAAATATTTAATCTGGGCTTTAGTTTAGATTTTATCATTTTAATTGAACAAAACAAGTAAAAATGTTACATTTGGACATAGTTTACATTTTTACATTGTATATTATATATTATAAATTAAAATGCTTAAGTAAAGAGACAATAATACACAATTATGATTTTTGTAGTAATTGTGCCATTTTTGCTCACTATAAGTTGTAGTTAAGCGGTTGCAGTAAATTTAAATTTTAATTAAATTTAATTACATTTAATTTTATTTTGACTAACTTAATTAAATTTGTTAATCGGCTTACCTTAAAAAAAATAGTAGTGTTTTTTTCAGTGGACAATAACACACTAAAGGGGTACCTTTTTAAATTATAAAATGTATACCGCCTCTCAAAATTGTGGAGACTGGACTAATAATAAAAACAATTATAATTGTAAAATATGTTGTTGTTGGTCACATCACTTGGCCATTTCACCACTGTGGGCTAATTTAATCTCATGCAGTCGAGGTCACATCCTCTTGTTTGGTTGTACTCCACAGCTACTCTGAAGACAATGCTTTTCAACATCTGCTTATGGGCACATGGATAATTTGAAGCATTTATCAAAACTGAAGACACTGTCATGCTTCACCAGCTTGGGGCGTTTAACAGAGGTAGAGGTTACTTTGTGTGCCACTAAAACACATTAACAATGCTTGACAGACAGGAAGAGGTACATTATGGATTGAATGGGATTCAAATGAATAAACCAGTAGCAGGAAGCGCTGGTTACATTAAGATGTGTTCAGGACACACAGTGCTTTTAATACAGCATGGAAACGAATCAATATCACTGCTTCCTGGAGCAAGATCCCGCAATTCACTGGATGAGAGAAATCTGATGCTTCCGTTTGTTGGGCTCCCTGGGGCGCTAACATACAAATCACATGCAGCATGGATGTAGTGTACTATAAGTGGATTATAGTGGGATATATCTGAATCGGGATTTATTATAGCAAAGGTGCAAATACAAAGATGGACAATTTAGCTTACAGTTGTTGTTTTTTTTGGTTTTTTTTTTTAGAATTGGGTCTCTGCTAATCACTTTAACACGTTAACACGTTAAACCTACACAGCAATTATTTTTGTACATGTACATGTTAGGGCTGGTAATTAAAGCATTAATTAGATTAATTAATTATATAACATTTTAAAATTATTATTGCATTTAATGTATTGATGCAAGTGCACTTGCCACGCCCCAGACCTATGTGGGTCATCTGGAATTTCATTTACAGCTGATTGATGACAAATATGAAGCAGAGCAACAACTCCCTGCCTGATCATAGCTAGAATGAAGTGGAAAAAATGCCCTGTATTTTCGTCTCATATTTACATCATATAGTTAAGCAATACACAAGCAATGCAGGCTGAGTGTGATACTAATCTTAAGCAGTACAGTAAGAAATAAGTCAGTTGTGTTATTTTAGACACAATGTTGTCTGTTTTGCCCAATTTTGCAATGAAAAAGCAAAGACAAAGCAGAACTATTTGTCTCTGAGCAACACACAGCGGCATTTCATTTATTAATGCACATTTTGAATGAATTGGGTGCACTGAACCATTGGCCATAGGTGCATTGAATTTGTAGTGCTGTGTATGACATCAAAGTACAGCGACAGCCATTTAAAAGCCTTTAGTCGTCTACTCGCTGATCACGTCCAAACGAGTATATGTAATAAATGTACAAATGTACAAATTATGTGTATAATTTTTAATAAACCCAGGTGAGGATTCTGGGATTCTTTTTTTTTTTATTCATTTAGCAAATGTGTCCATACACAGTAGACTAAAACATTCACTCGACCTACACTTATTGACTAAACATGCTTTCATTACAGTGTACTGCAATGTGGATCCTTATAGAAAGAAAGAGTTATGTATTTCTCTGTACACAGCCTCTATCACATTCCCAATTACTTTAGACAATAAATGTAAAATTGTAGCATGTAAAAATAAAAGAGAAATTACTTTACAGTAAATGCAATTAAAACTAATCACACATAATTCTTTGTTGCTGTTATTTTTGGAGTAGTGCAACAGGGAGAAGGGCTCTCTTCTGCGATTATTTGCATATTGAGTATTAAGGGTGTGGCTTTATCACTTCATGAGCAGCAGCAATGCAGAACAAACCAGAACAATCATCCCAGCCCGACAAAACAATGTGAACTATTTTACAGATAAAGGAACCGTTTCTTAGACTCAGTGACCTGCATTTCTACAAGGCCTCGTTTTTGGTTTGAGGGATGAAAGTGCTGAACAGTAAGCCACATATGCTGTTTATACACAACACATAATAACCTGGAATGTCACTTCAAGAGAACTGTTCAAAAGAAAAAGTCAAACTCAATCGCCAGTTGCCAAAAGCTACACAGACACATTGTCTGACTGACAACTGACGAACACGTGCCAGCATATATCTCCTCTGTCAGTGGCCACAGAAAAAGAACAAAGGCGTGCTAAAGCCTGAAGTGTGGCCTCTCTCTAACAGTGTAATACGAGGATAAGAAAACCCCATAAACCTCACAGACAAAAACATGCCCGCAAAATACCATATAGCTCACCAGTTAACCCTATTAAAGGCATTCTAAAAAGGTGATGATTCTTTTGATTTATGTCTGCGGTAATTATGAGCAAAACATCATTGTGTATAAAACAGTGCCACCTCGAGGAATAAAATATGTATTGCACAGATTCAGTCCAAAAAAGAAAGTGATAAAACAAATACAAAATATTAAGCATAACTAAATTAAAAGTAATAATGATACATACGGTAGACAGATATTACACAAAACTATAAACATTTTAATGAATAATTATATAAACATTTTATATAAAAATACAATGGAAAGTAAAATGTTATTTTAAAAAACTTTAAAATACAACAAAATTGAAACCATTCAGCAGTCATGTTTGCAATGAAAGTCTAAATGAGCATGATAATGAATTGCAAAATGATAAAAATAAATACTCTCCGTACCTCCATAATTCCCTCATAGTGTTCTATTGTACAGGCAATGATGCAGATGTGACTTCGTTTGCTTTTGCAATTTATTGCAAGTCATTGGTAATGAACAGCATCTGTGCACTTAACGTGAACCCAGAGCATTTAGATCTTAAAATTGATCTATTTGTTGACAGTCCAGTCAGCTGCACTGATGTCAGAGGTTTACTAGATCTGTATTGTGTTTTTATCAACAGTCTTCTCACTAATGGTTGGAAAACATACGTGCACATAAATACTGAGAGCCATGAGCTGTAAATATGGGCTTTCTGTGTTATTCTAGGTTGATGGAATATTGTTAATGGACTGGAACGCAAAGACTATTTGGAAAAGCACCATAAAAATTGATTTTTAATAGGTTTTTATGACATGCCCATGAAGCATCGGTGCCTTTGAGTGACACCATTTCAATACATTTCACGTCACACCTGATCTGTGAGCCCTGTGAAGGGGAAAGAGGAATTGAATTGGCCACAGGGAAGAGAGGAATAACTGAGCATTAGGATTGGATAAAGTCAATTAATGAATATTATTATTTTTTTTCGTATTCATTAACACCTTTGCTACTGATGACTGCTTTCCAATTGCTGGTGTTTAATATGAATGCGATAAAGCACAGAGGAATTGGAAAGGAATTGACAATTTCTATTCCGAACACCCGCTATGAAACGGCCTGTAAAAACAACCAGACTGGTATAAAAATGCCACATCTGACAGAGCTCCAGGCCTCAGATGGTAAGCCCCAAGCACCATCTGATTCAAACTGCATCTCCAAAATGCGCCTATTTGTAGGTTTTATCTGTAAAGGAGCAAGTTGTGTCTATAAGGTAGTAAGTCTTCCACTGCAGAAGACATGGACACACATAAACATTATTTGCTGCACATATTAACAAATACATAAAATATATTTACTGGCTATAAATATTTATTACTGGCAATAAAACAATTGTATTTCATTTGCTTATTTATACATGTTGTGTATAACACAAAGACATTTATATACAAATGAAAATTTGCTGGCCATAATTATTGTGCATATGTGTATTTAATATTTTTTTATATAATATAATATAAATATTACAATATACACCATACATGTATAAACATATAATTTGGTTTTAATATATGTGAAGCACACAATATCAATATTTTTTTGACGTGATGAAAACTTTTGTGTGTTTCTTGCCCATGAATAAATATATACAAATTTCTAAAAATGAAAATTAACCCATGATTTATGTTATGCACTTCCTTATAAAACAGAGGCAAAGCTGTTTTTTTTTTTTCTGGTCTCTGTTGTAGCTAGTTCTAACTGTCAATCATTGAAAGCCTGAGACTGCATTTGACATCGCAGGCAATAAATGTTGCTAAGCAGACACATATATGTGCGAACATTGATTTCCCATTGAAAAGATGATTGCATGGCATAGTTGCACTTTACCACTGTCATCTATTATCACTTGGTTGCGACATATCTACCATCACACAACACCCTACACAACCTCACACAGGCCCGAGTCTCTTGTAATGGAGGAGGACACGAGTATTGTCTATACTTTAAGGTCATCTCTGAACACAATCACACTTCCTGTCCTCCCCCACAGCCTCCAGCGAGCTTCGAGTATTCCTCATCCTAGCAGAACAGGCCTCCACAGCATCCATCCACCACAACCGCAGTCATGAGGGAGCCGAGCAAGTGGCCACTCAGCTCCTGTGTGCTATTAATACTAAACGACCTCTCTGGCCCCTTCTTGTTCACACGCACCCATATGCACACACACACACGTCCTCAGAGGATTGCTAAAGCCAATCGATATCTCTCCAGGACATGCTGAACACACTACCTGCCATGTGAGTGTGCAGAGGCCACGGGTTTAGCCACAAGGTCCGATCCAAACATTCTGTTATTTGCAACAAAGTCACAATATAGAACTACATGCATTGAGATCTTACATATAGCCAAGTAGGTCAGGGTTTCTTAACGTGCGAGACCTGACCCAGATTGGGAATTGAGGTAATGTAGTCCACTGATAAGGCTTTTCATCATTTTCTCCCCTATTTTACAACGGTAAGCATAGTTTTGCCACAAAGTACAATATTTTCGGAAATATACTTTATTGCTTTACTGTGGGTTATAATGCAATTAATGTCAAGAACACAAAACGTGCAGTGCACACATTTGGATTTGGGCTGAACGAGAGCTCAAATGTATTTGTATAGTGCATTTCCATTTTGATAAATTTAGCATTTAAAATAAATAAATCACTCGATAATATATGTTTGTGCTATATTTGTATTTTTCATTCCTATTCTGAGTGCAGTCAAATTTAAAAGGTCCTTCGAGCCATGAGCCACAACGATATTTTTTGCATACAGAAGGCAAAACCGTCGAAACAATCCCAGTTCACGACTGAAAAAACTTTTCATGACCAGCAGAAACCTGTTCAACAGAATAGGAAATAACAAGAACCACTGTGCAGCTACAGCAAGTGCAACTAATGAAGAGCTCCTGGCAGTGAACCCTCAAGATTATCTGTTTTTTGGAGAGGACACAGAGGAAGACAAAACCCTGCCATGGAGGATCACTGTTGAATACGAGTCGTGCTTAAGCATTGCGTGTGTAAACTCAGGCTTTGGCGCGGTACGTGAACAGAAGCGCAGGAACGCAGCTCCCTGATGCGAACAACCGCTCCCCACTGCTCTCCACATATCACGGCACCGCAGTGTACAGCAATACGTGTGAGAAAGCGCGTTCACAAAAGCTCAGCATTAATGATCACAGAGGAAGAATACGACAATCACATAGCCTTGAGTCTTTTGTGAGGGTGATGCTGTGGAAAGGAACACGACGCAAAAGATGCTGCCGTCACGAGCGCGTGATGCTGCTCTAAAGCGGGAGGAGGACATCAGCGGCACAGAACAGCCTTCTGGTCATTTCTGTGCCAGTGCAGAGGGGGGTGGGCGGCACTGCAGAGAAGCAAAAGGACTGATTATAAAACCTGTCTATGTCACAGAAAGAAAAAAAAAAAACATTTCCTCTTGTGCAGCGCTGAGCCCGTGACGCAGATACGGAGAGTTCTAGACTCCTGCGTGACGCATACGGCAGCCTAAATGCAGGTTAACGCGCTGCAGTCTGATTCATGAGCGCGTGTGTCTATGAGAGTACATCCAGACAGCCAATCAGAGAGGAAGAGTCTACTATCATCACCACTACTCAAAACAACAACATTGTCGTCTGCCCATATTAGGACATGTTCTGATTCTGAGTTCATGGCAATAAAAAGCGCAAGGTATAATATTTATATATACAGCTACGAGTCCCCAAGCAATTATGGCTAATATTACTGAGTAACGAGTGAATATTTTAGATTATGGTAGCCAAGATATATAGTAAATATTTTACATTAATCAAACTACATGTAACATGGTGGGAAACTCATCATGTGAGCTCCATCTTAACTGATCTCCTACTGCTTTGAACTTTGACTTTAAAAAAATAAATTTCTTTGCATTTTTAAATTACTTATATATATTTGTTAGACCTTAACAATCAAGCCCCCCCATTGATAGATAGATGTCATAATGCCACCATATTTTAAAGTTATATGATAAATAATGCATATCATAAAATAAGTTATAAGACAGTTCTTCTCATCCTAAAATCTTGTCTTTGTTTGAAGCCTAAACACCAAATATATCCATATCTATGTTCGCCCTGAAATCACATGATTAGATGGCCTCTCGTGATTTCCTGCTCAATATCTTCCTCTGTAAACCCATCCAACACAGGGCTGGTTGTGAATGTGCAGTGATTAGAGCTTAAACAATCATGACACTGCTGGCCAATGATAATTATGCACATCTGATGAACTGCTGACCTGGCTGCCGTCACTGATACGATCACATGTGATAGATGTCAAACTCCTGACCCCATATTTCTTTCAGAGAAACCCACATCACCAGTTACATAGGCATACGCTGTAACACATTGTGACACTGAAGCCCTCTGGGTCACTAATTATCCCCATGACCTTTAACCCAAAGCTGGATACAGTTCACTTTCTTCACACCGCACTGAAGTAATTTTATTAATTTGATTCTGGAAGAAAAAAAAAAATCAACATGACAATTTGCTTTCTAATTAATACTGTTTGGCCTTTTTTAGTGTATTTATATATGTATATAATATAATTGCATATGCTTTTATCTAAGAATACTCGCCTTACCTTTAAAGTTAAACAGTTTATAATTTTACACATTCCCTAGAAATTAAACCCATGGCCATAAACAAAATGTTTAATGTGTTTTTTTCTTCTTCTTTTAATGAGGTGATGCAAAATTTTGCTAGAATATGGAAAGTTCACATTATGATATTATATAATTAGGCTATAGGGAATTATGAGTTGTTTTCACATGCATGCAGAACTAATACTGAACCATACAGAACAAGGTTATGGGAGTTTGAGAACATGCCATGCCATAAAATATATTATTTATGGCATGTATATAGAGAACATGCCATATATTATATTGTATTACATTTAGTGCTGCCAAATAATTAATCACAATCCAAAACAAGTTTTTGTTTACATAATATATGTGTATATTTTTTATTTATAACACATGTATGTATATGTTTACGAAAAATGTTTCTATATTAAATATATTTCTATGTGAAAATGTAAATGTATAAACATGTAAACATTTTCAAAATATATTGTATGTGTGTGTGTTTTTATATACATAATAAATATACACAGCAGATATACATAAATTATGTAAACAAAAACTTAATCATGATTAATCGTTTGACAGGACTAATTATATTATATTACAGTTCTTCAGACACTGAATAATTATTAGGGACACATAGGAACAAATAAGAATTATTATGTAAATAAAAGCATGTGTGACCCTTTGAGTAAATTGTTTGAAATTGAGATTTATAAATAAGCTTTCATTGATATACATTGATGTATAGTTTGTTATGATAGGACTATATCTGGCCAAGATACAAACATTAAAATGTCTGGAATCTGAGGGTGCAAAAAAATCTAATTAGTGAGAAAATCACCTTTAAAGTTGTCCAAATAAAGATCTTAGCAATGCATATTACGAATCAAAGATCAAGTTTTAATTTATTTATGATAGAAAAATTTACAAAATATCTTCATGGCACATGATCTTCACTTAATATCCTAATGATTTTTGGCATAAAAGCAAAATCTATCATTTTGACCCCTACAAATGTATTTTTGGTGATTGCTACAAATATATCCCAGCAACTTAAGGTTTTGTTGTCAGGGGTTACATTTATTAAATAAATGCAAGTACAGATATCTGATAGTTTGGTATTCATAAGGTTTAATAAATGGGATAATGTACAGACAGCTGGTCAAAATAAACCCTCAGAAGATGATTAAGACCCTAACAGAGAGCAGAGAAGTCTTACATGTCTGTAATGTATATTATTGTTTACATACGTGTATACATTTCGATCTCTCCCTCTTTACACGCCACCACACCCTTATTCACACACACACTCACACACACACACACCTACTAGCTGCACCCATCCAAGGTCTACACTTCAAACGTAGGCTGCTATTGGACGCTTGGTGGGTGGGGCCTGCTGCAGTGGTGGAGGGGGGCGGGGAGGGTCGTATGGGCTTCCCCATATGAGCAGGAGCCATGCTGCGGGTCTCCCTTCCTCCCACACACAGCCACAACCCATGAAAATCAGCCTTCCGTCTCACACATCTGCCATAAAGAAACATCCGTATGCTTCACTCGCTTCACATCTCATTTTTGCCAAGCTGCAAGCTGCACTAACGACAAATCGTGGATGTGCGCCATTTTCTGTCAAATCAACCCAATTCCCTTGTGAGATGAATGGAGGAAGGGAGGAAGAAAGGAAACAGTAGTAGGAAGGAATCTAGGAAGGAAATTAAGATGAAAGAAAGAAAGCAACAAATTAAAAAAGGAACAAATAAATTAAAGTATGTAGGGAAGAATGGGTTTATTGTACAAAAAAGAATAATAAAACGATAAATAAAATATTAAAAAAAGAATAAGAATGATACAAAATAAATAAATCAATAAACACAGTTAGTAAGTACATACTGTAACAGATGCAGGGGACAGTGGGTACTCAGGAAATAACCAATTGTTTAAAATGAATTAAATAAAATGAAAAAACAAATACAATTAAAAAAAGGAACAAAAATAAATAAAAGAAATTAAAAATAAAAAATGACAAATAAATTACCACATGTAGAGCAGAGTGTGTTTATGTGAGAAAAAAACTAAATATATATAATAAAAATAAATAAATGAAGTACCTGATGCAGGGGACAATGGGTGTTTCAGGCTTTACCCAAATTATTTAAATGAATTTAAAGGAAAAAAAAAAAAAAACACTAAATGAACTGGAAAAAATTGAAATAAAAATACAAAGATGAAAGACAAAGAAATGATTATTTGTAAGCAAGAATAGATTTACTTGACAAAACTCAAATGATGAAAAAATAAATACAAAATAATTAAAAGATTATAGAAATAAAAATAATAGAAAATAAAGCATTGAAATAACAAAATAAAATGGAATAACATAGAAAATAAAATGAAATACATACATAAAGTACTATTAAGGTGACAAAAGATTTTGCAGGCACACGACCAGTAAATTAATTAATTTATTAATTTTTAAGATACACAAATTATTTTAACTTGTATTATCCTGAATAATGCTTAACCCTACAAAACTAAATGAAAAAACAAACACATTGCAGACATACTTTTTGCGCCCCTTTACTGTGCCTTTTTTTTTGTTTGTTTTTTTGTCAAATTACCTCAACTCCCTTTTGAGATGAAGTTCCCACTGCGTTAAAAATAGCAGAGTGATTCGGTAGACCTCAACCAGTTATGTATAGTTATGTCTGCGTGTAAGTCGACCTGGGCACCGACAGCTGTTAGCCGCGAGCACTAGCTTGTGTTACAGCCCACTGCACTCTTACTCAGCGTGGTCCACTTTAGAGGGAGACCTTACACCTTAGTGTAATGACAGCTGCCAGGGAACACTCTCAGGGGAGAGGTGCGTGTGTTTGGAGGGGCCATGGGTTCGAAGAGAACATCTATTTCACACTTGATCATGCAAGCTGTACGTAAGCAGATCAGCGTTGGTGGAAAAGCACCAGTAGCAACGGCTGTCAAACGCAGGGAATTCCTGCAGCCTTAAATGCTCAGCGGCATTTAGGGCTGTTAATCTCGACATATCGAACACTCATTATTCAAATGCGACAGGAGGTGTTGCCATGGCGAGCCGGGTTGTCATGGGACTGTCAATCACACCGTCCTATCCTGCGATATCAGCAGTCGTGCTGACGATGACATTTAGTGGGGGAGGGGATTTGGAAAAAGGGATATGGGAAGGAAACAAGGAGGGCAATTAGAAAAAAAAAAGGACTGCTCAATTATACATAATCCATGCTGGTCTAAAGCAAATGCTATTATACCGTTAACATTATCTCTGCAATGATAAAGTGGATCATAGAGTTTATTCCAAACAGATGGAACTGATGTTCAGCGTGTTAAAGAGGTGAGGATAAGGCATGATAATTGACTCACAAATGGATGGCAGTTAATATGAAGAGGGCAATGTTTAGAATTGCTTATATTGCTGAGACAGCTAGTGTCCACTTCATCTGACACTCCCACACATAAATGTAGAGGAAAGCTGTGAATAAATCAGCATGTACACATCTATAGCTCTTCCCTGTTAACCTCAACCTAAATAAACATGTAATACTCCTCAAACAATTTTAGAGGTGCTGTAAGCAATTGAATGTAATTAATTTAACATTTTGCAAACAAATCCCTACATAGCTTCTCTCTAAACCCTGAAAAGCTTGTCCACCTATGGCATAGGGTAGCCATCGAATTTGGAGACTTCATTCAGCCAACGGAAGTCATTGCAGAAGCGGAGGGTGCCATCAGGTTTTGGGACCATCACAATGACGCTGGACCACAGTCTGCGAGATGGCTCAATTACCCATAACTTCAGCATCTGTTGTAGTTCCTCCTCTATAGCCTGCCTACGAGCCTCAGGTACACGGTAGGGTGGCTGACATTAGTCTGCCTGGGTAGGCTAGAGAACACAACTGACCGATTAGGTGCTGCAGCTCCGTCTTCTGGGCAGCCGACAGTTGGGGGTTGATGTCGACAATCGGAGACAGTGAGAGCCGTGAGTTGGTCCCTAGACTTCTTCAGGAGGCAGATGTGGTATAGTTGCCTATAGCTGGCTTCTCCTTCCTGGCTGCTGCACTTTGTGCATCACGGAAACCCAGCTTCTCCACTGTGGTGTACGGACCCTGCCAGGTCGCAAGGAACTTGCAAGCAGTGTTCGGGACCAGGACCACCACCAAGTCTTCGGGCTGGAACTCCCGTGGCTGGGCTGCCAGGTTGTAGTGGCGTTGTTGAGCCTGCTGCGCCTTCGTCATCTGTTCCTGGACTAACAGCATGACTTGGTCGATTTTCTCCCGCATCTGTCTGACATGTCCGATGACGTGGACTGCAGGCTGCTGTCCGCAGGCTTCCTAAGCGACATCCAGGAATCCATGGGGCTGACATCCAAAGAGGAGCTTGAAGGGGGTGAAGGCTGTTGAGGCCTGGTGCACCTCTCGGATCCCTTTGGTATGCCGACTCGCCTGGACAGCAGAAACAGCTCCCGAGCGATAGGTGGCATAGTTGACGATGACCAGGATGTGTTTGTGTCCCCGGGCAGACTCCACTAGGTCCAGCCCGATGCGCTCGATGATGGGAAGCGGTATCAGCAGAATGGGTGAAGGCATCCTGGGCGATGTCATTTGGCACGTGGGGCAGGCTTGACAAAACTTCTTGACTTCCACTCCCAGCCCGGGCCAGTGGAAACGATCCCGGATATGCTTGATGGTGTTCTTGTCTACCAGATGTCCGACTATGGGATGGGAGTTGGCCAGCTCCTCTGTTTTCGTGAGTGGCACCAAAAGTAACAATTTTTCCTCCCCCCTTTGCTGAGCAACACAGTAAAGCAGGCCATTTTTGAGGATTCGGCCTGGGGCGGGACAACGTTGGGCTGGACCAGTCTGACCGCACTGCTGGAGCCAAGGAGGGCGCTATAGGGTTTTCCGTTGATTTTGACCTCTGCCTCTGGAGATCCTCCAGGCAGGTCATTGTGTAGGATACAGCCTGCCAGCCATGCTTGTGTAGGTGGAACGGGCTCCTCCATGAGCATTGGTCCGTCACTTCTGAACGACTCTTCAGGGAAACACAGTTGCTCGCTCCCCTGCCTCCCATTAAGCAGCATCTGTCAATTCGATGGCCTCCACCAACTCCATGGTCACCCGCTTGATGATACGTATGGTCAGGGCTCACAGCAGGCAATCAATCATCACGTGTTTGGCTACCTGTTCAGCCATGGGTCGTCCTTCTAGGAGCCAGTGCATCAGTTCGGCTGCCTGGGCATGGGCCGGCAGACAGGGTTTGCATTCCCTGTCTAAGAAATACTGTGCAGCGCAAATGGGAGAGAAAAATTCTTTACTTCATCATATTGGTCTACAGCATCAACAGGGAGGGAGAAGTAAGCTCGCTGGGCCTCGCCTGTCAGCTGTGGAGCCAGTGCCCATGCCCAGTCATCTTCAAACCTTCCCCAATTGCCATAGTTTCGAACATTTGCAGGTAGGACTCCACATCATGTAACGTCATTTTTGGGAGCAGCCTGGTAGCTTGCGCTCGAGGATCAGGTAGTGGAACACATTGTGCAGCGGCGGTGGCTGCCTGGAGTGCCACGACTTCCTGTTCCTTCCTGCAATGCCTGCATTCTCTACCAGTGTCACGGGTGAAGAATCACATGACAAGGATGTGGTGAGAAAACCCCAGAGGGTGGATTTATTTACAGGGTGCAGAGTGAACAAGACAGGAAATACGGTGCTCCGGTCTTGGATGTGTTCGGTCCTTCTTCAAGTGCCGTTGAGGGTCATAAGTTGTGCTGGGGGAAGACTAATTAGAAGTTAATAGAGAGGGTAAGTTAGTGCTGGCTCTCATGGAGAATCGTCTCAGCTTCTGGTGAGGCTCTAGCAGCTTATGTGGCCGCGGCCTGTGACGAGGAGGGGCAGGTGTTCCTCGTCTGTTTCCAGGGCGACACTGGTGTGACTTCTGGACGCTTGTCACAATATATATACCCACATTATAGGAGTTCCTGTCTCCTACCTGTAATGGTACCCAAACATTAAGGTTTGGTATGTCCATCGGTTTTGATGTCACAGTTTGTTATGATTTAAGAACAGTCGGTGGATTTATAATTTTATTTGTATTTGTATTTTATTATATAGTGTTTTACTGATGAACCAGTTTTGGTTTTGATTTGAGGTAATATCTAGTTTTACATCCGATTAGTTAATTAAAAACCTATTTGGAATCCCCACGATATCGGCTACCCCTTTTCATGCCTCATTTTTTTAAATTTATGTAGTGTGAACAGGGCTTCAGCTTATGCTCTGAACTATACAGATGTAAAATGGGTTGCAAATACAAATTTGCAATGACTTGAACTTCTAAACCATACTGTATGTTTTCCTAGTACAATCAACTTTCTGAATATCTTGAAAGATAAGCGTTATTCCTCTAGACGTGACT
Organism: Enteromius trimaculatus; assembly: GCA_032361065.1. Classification (NCBI taxonomy): domain Eukaryota; kingdom Metazoa; phylum Chordata; class Actinopteri; order Cypriniformes; family Cyprinidae; genus Enteromius; species Enteromius trimaculatus. The sequence goes on along the minus strand of JAUMHP010000193.1, from coordinate 126,982 downwards.
CATTTCAATTCTGATTTGTCGCCACAACACCCGTGTCTGATGTTTATCAGAAACATGCAGTTCTGACTAACACGACGGATTTCCAATAACAATAACACCACTAGCACCAGCTGCTCAGTTCCTCGATATCAAAGTGTAAACCAGGAAAGCGTTTTCCACATCTCTTCCAACTCCATTCATGGCAAGTCTTCCAGGCGATGTCATTATTTCACACTCAAAACAGACTAAGAATAACACAGCTAACAAGAGAACTGCAAGCATCCTTATATGGCCAAAGAGAACAGGGCCTAACGCCAGGCCTGACATTAGACCTCTGCGCGGGGGTGGGCGTGCACCAGAATGACTCAAATTTAGGGACCGCAAGCCTGTGACTGGGGGAGTGTGACGCTGGAATGCAAAGATCGAGAACTTGCCGTGAGGGACACGTGAAGCATTCTGTCTTAGATAAGATCATGTGTGACTCCCAGCCATCCTATGATTCCATTGTGAGGTCGGATGATTACAGAAGGGCTGTGACAGGAACGCTGGAGTCACATGGTGATTATTTTTGCAAATGCTGATTAAGAGAGCACCGCTCTGTCCACGTCAAGGCTGGATATGGTTACTTATCAAGTGTCGACTGCTTCAAAAATGTTAGCATGAAGCCAGAGAGGTTTAGCAAATCCATATTTAAACATCAAATGTGTGTTGAAGCAGAGTTTTCAACCTTTACAGACCCACTAAGAACTCAGGGACCCAAAATACAGACACTTTATGATACAAAAACAGTTAAACATGCTTCACTCTTGATAAAAACACTATTGCTGGTTTACCAGTAGGGTTGGTTGCATTTTAAAATTGATTCCAAATTTCTATGAATTGTGGATTCAATAAGACACGCATTTTGATTACACTTGTCAATTTGGTTTCCCCATTTAAATGTGATTTTGAATTATTTAAGCACAAGACGATGTTAAAAGAAAACTCAATTTGGCTCTCTCGCTGTATTTTCTGTGCAGTCCACAAACCTATAGACTAAATACTGAATTCTGATCTCTTTGATAGATATTATGTGCTGGAATGGACAAACACTCAAAAAAACTGTCAAAAATTAAAAAAGTAAACAGTCAAGAAAGAAACCGAATGTGTAATATATATATATATATATATATATATATAGTGCATATATATGATCTGTGCATAAGGTCTTAAAGTGACAGCCTATTCCTGTTGCTGTCTGTGACAGTGTAAAAAAAAAAGAACAAAAGAGAATTCTCTCACTGATTTTGACTGAATAATTTGGGTAACTTTACAGAGGATTAATCAATTTATTTTTAAAAAGCAAACTATGCAGTGATTTTTCATGTTGGATTACAATTTCTGTAGCTAACTTTGTTCATTTGCATTTGGTAAAATGACTCATAAAGCAATTCTTGAATATAAATAAAATTATAAATGTTCATGCATCATGTTCTGAAAATTGTTTTGATGTTGAAGATACGGAGGAACAGAGAATGAGATATGTGATTGTTTACATACAATGCTATTTGAACCATACTGTGAAGTACATCAAAGAAGAATATTTTTCAGATATTTTGACCATCAAAACAGCATTAAACATACATAATGCCTTTAGATGTAATTTAAGATTTTGGAACTTGTTTTCATACCCTTTCTTTGCATTCTTTTTAACTTTAAACAAAACTAACCACTTGCTTTTAAACTTTAAACAAAATTTCAGCCAGTGCAGTAAATATATATATAAAATTATATTTCTCTAAATATACCTTATATAAAACTGGAATATCTTATAAATGTAATTATATGGCCGAGTAGATTACATACTAAATCACTGCATAGAAGCAAATAAACAAATTTGCACCAGGTTGAAAAATTTCAACTCAAGCGGGAAATTTGCATGACACGTTGTCACACAAGCTAATCTGCGAAGAGTTTACTGACACATCTGGCTTGCCACATCTGGCTGTATCAGAAAATGGAGGAAAGCATTATGCCTTTATTAACATGAGTGATGTAAAAAACATAAAAAAATACCAAAAAACAAGTTTTATATTTTAAGGTGATACTACTGACACCAGCTATCAGGGTGACATCGAAAATCAGTGTTAACTAGTACTGACAGTACTGCAAATTCAGATGTAATCAAGGCCTGGAATGTAAACATCTTCAGGTTCTCCTGCTTTGCTGATGGCAGGGCGGCCGGATCATTCCGATCTAATTTATGTCTTTACGCTGTACCCAAACCAAAGATTTGTTAGCGCCCGCACGAGGCTAATACTGTACTGTACTGACAAACCCCTGAAGGTGTCATCTATCAGTATCCATAGCAACGTGATTACCAACACCTTTCTGGGTGTCTCCGGCTCAGAACGGGCCACCCCTGCAGATCACATGACCAATGCTTCTCATTAGCCGCGGCCCGCCTGATCTCCCAGCACGACACTTTGGATTCACTGCAGCCTCTTCTCCTGTAATCAAAGAACACAGCTGCCAAAACAATAACAGCTGTGCCAGGAGAATGGAAATATCAAGACCTGTTGAAGAGGATGAAATATAAAACGCACGACCATATAATGAGGCATAATTTGTAGTGATAACCGTTTTTGAAGCTCTCGCTGTGCATCTTAGTCTACATAAAAGTAGTTTTGCATTTTTTGGTTTTGATCTGTTTAAAAGATTTGTCTTGAGAAACACAGAATTCAAAGAATATAATTTAAAAAAATGATGACCAAAAAAACCCCAACTTTTTTTCCATACTGTGCAGTGTTATGTGTAACTTTTTATATATTATTATACTTTTAATTAATATTTAAAATTATTTTCAATTTTTCTGTTTTTTTAATCTAATTTAGTTGTAAGTTTTGTTGTTTACTTTAAGAAAGATGGTCTACAATATTTGAGATATTTATCAAGTCATAAATGCAAATTATTTGTATTTCATAGCTTGTATTTTTTTGAGTTATCTAAAAAAAACAAATTTTAGATTTTTTTTATTGCAAACAATTTATTATTGATTATTATAATTCAGCTTGAAAAGCATGGAAATTGCACTGATTTGGATTTTGTTTTAATTTAATATTTATGTTTACCTTTAATTTAATTTAATTACATTTGGTCATTTTTGTATTTTAGTTAGTTGCCAAAACTTTTAAAATGACCATTATTAATATGCTTCAGACGTTTAAGATATTTTCTGTTGTCTGACTTTACAAAATGGACAACATCCATCCATCCAGTTTTACATGAAATGCCATTAACATATATATTAGAGAGAACTATATAGATTTTTAACAAACTGAGGGTGAGGGTTTCAATCTATATAACTCTCTTGATAACCTTTATTATACAATTATCTCTTTTCCCCATTCCCACTGCCCATAACAACACAAGGAGCTTCTGTCAGGCATAATTACCCTCATCGCCCCTCCCGGATGAGCATCAATGCATTAAACAGCCCCGCTTCATCCAGCTGCTACTGTGCGTTACACCTGTGATCGGACGTGCTGTAAATTTCCTGTTCAATATAATGAACTCCAGGTCTAGTGCTGCCCTATCATCTGTAATCTAATTAGGATTAATGACACGGCCGATGATGGATCCCCGGCTCTCACAGCCTGAACCGGCCCTATGCTGCCTAAAATAGGCAGAAATAAGACTTTTATAGACAGTCACAGAGGCAATTTGTGGCCCATGACTTATCATGACAGATGTGAAACTGATAAGTCAGTGAGGTTTAGACAGTGTGGATTTTGAACAGGTGGAGCAGTGCAGGTGTGGGCTAACAAATCTGTATTGTTTTATCGAGCACGACAGGCCCAAGCAGGTGGAAGTGTGTCAGACACCAAAAGGTGAAGAGGAGCAAAGCGTCCTGGAAAGATGAACAGGTGTTAAGTGACAGAAAGAGAGCTAGAGTAGGTCACAGGGCAATGACGCTGGAGGGGACAAATGTTAAATTGATGTCGCATCCTGGTTGTGCAATAGTGCATGTAAAAACAATATGAGAGAGAAAATGAAACCTAATGAAGAAATCTATGATATTATGACCACAGAGTAAATCGCTATCCCAAATTCTGGTGAGCTGACTTGCTTACATATTCAGCTCCCTTTTGATAAGAATAGAGCAAGCTAGTATTAAGAGGCCCTTTTTTCTATTTGTATTTACACAGTGCAGGGCTCCGACTGTGACCAAAACTGTCACATTCACAACCAAAATAGTAGGTGTGCAGCTTACGCCCCTAGCTTAACAAATATTAAGTGCGAGTGAAGTTTGTCATTTGTAATATGCAATTTACATGCTACGACTTCAAAATGTTCATTTTTTCCTGATTGTTTTGTGATCACATCTTTTGTAATGTTGACATAATAAACTGACAAGTCCTCATCTCTGCTGAATGACAGCGCTGACTGCACACCTGCTAAAAGCAGCTGTGTAGTGTGAGAGATCGCAAATGACAGAGACGTGTGAAGTAAAAGTGCAGAAAAGCATAGAAAATTCACTTTGACAAATTACAACAGATAAACCTGTCAGGACGCAATATCATTAAACACCATTTAAACAATTAAATAAATCAAGACATCCCTAACAGGTAAAATCTAAAGTATATGTATATTTCTCTACTTTAGAAAATAACGAGCTGTAGACTCGCCTGAGGAATGAATGAAACGCTACGTGACGTTTTGTTTGCAAGATGTTTCAATAACGTCTTATCACAACTGAAACACTGATTGAGCGATTACATTTTCATTCATGTTTATTTTGCATTAAAACTAGTAGTAAAGATATATTCTAAATAACTTACTGTAAAATGGCAAAAAAAAAAAAATTAGAACTGTTTTCTGTTTGAGAACTGTTGTAACTTTGTAATAAGTGGTTTATTACGCTTTGTTAAACTAAATTTCAAACTACAATCCAGCTATATTCAAGTCATAAAATCTAATACCATACTCTATATTTGTCCCTGGATCACAAAACCAGTGTTAATTTTCGATTTATAAATCATCTGAAAGCTTAATAAATAAGGGTTTCATTGATGTATGGTATTGTTAGCTTATGATAATATTTGGCTGATAATATAAAGCTGGAACCGCCTTAAAGGTTGTCCAAATGAAGTCCTTAGCAATGCATATTATTAATCAAAAATGACGGTAGGAAATTTACAAAATATCTTCATGGAACATGATCTTTACTTAATATCCTAATGATTTTTGACATAAAAGAAAAATCAATAAACCCACACAATGTATTTTTGGCTATTGCTATAAATAAGACTGGTTTCTGGTCCAGGGTCACATTTATTTGTGTCAAATAGGGGTCACACATTAAGGTCAGATTCTTTGCTATTAATTTGCTTCTTATTAATAGTTAGTAAAGTAGTCGTTAAGTTTATTATTGTGTAGAATTATGGATGTATAATATGATCATACACAATACTTATAAATACTAATAAACATAGTTTATTGGTAAATAGGCATGCTAATAATAAGCAACAGTGAGAATTGGTCTCTACTAAAGTCTTACCTAAACATTTTATTGAAAAACAAGATGCAAATAACAATGAAGCAAATCATTTTTGCCATATTTAATTAATAAGAAGCCTTGAAATGCCATTTGCACAGGCAAGTATTGGAGCAAAGCCTATGTAATTATCAATAAACGGACCGTTTGTCATGATATATTAAATCTGTTATGCGACAGCAAACTTTCTAAATCCACCACGCTTTTATACACACTTATGCACACAAGCTAGCATGCACGAGCGCTCACGTCACATGGCTTGTTTAGTAAAGGTTAAGCATGAGGGAAATGGTAAATTGATGAGGGTGACGCTATTAATACTCCAGCCCGCAGGTCTTTTCTAAACCCGGTGGCCTTTCTCCGATTCCTTTCAATCACAACTGAAGGCCTTTTTCTCTAAAGCACATGACCACCCACTTCCCACAGGACAATACATGTGTAAGCGATGATACCCTGCAGCCCGTCAGACACACTCACTTACTCACAACAGATTGCACGCATGTGATTGCGAAGTGTGTGTTGTTTAGCAGCTGCTCTGTTCTCTCATATGTTCTACGCCACATTCCCATGTGAGGATTTCTCATTAGCCAAACTCTGATCATCTACAACACTGCTCTAATTGTGAAGGAAATCACATGCCATAAAGATCTCTGTTTTGAACTGGGACATTTCTGCACAGCGCTGATATGTACGAGATTAGATCTATTTTCACAAGTCCCCTGTGACATGATTCTTGACATCGGGCGGCCTGCTGACAGTTTGGTGGAAATCCCAAGACAATCCGCAACCTTTAAATGTGTCGCCTTTAATGAAGGATCTATTCAGATTCAGAGCCTCAGAAATATTTTCAGAGACCAAACCTCAAAAACATGACTGATATGGAGTGACCTAAAGGGTTCAATGGGGACAACCAGAGTTAACAATAACAGGAACAGGATCCCTTCCCCCCAAAGACACACACACAGAGCAGCTCATTATTGCTCTGGGATCAGGGTTTGCGAAGTGCATGGGGACAAGGAGCAAAAACCATTAATGTTCTCTTTATGAGCACGCACACACGCAAAGGGGGTGAGGATGCCTCAAGGAAAAGAAAAAATTTAGACAGATGAAGCAAACATGCACTTTTGTCAACAAAAAAAAAAAAAACGACAATAGCTTTGACACTAAACCAATGAAAGGACTCTAGTAATTACAATTGGGTAAACAGTGAGGTAAAAAAAACATGAAATATAGCCTTACCATTAATAATTGTATGGCTATGTATTGTTAAAATTATCATTTCATTAGTAACATTATAAATCCCCTAAATCCCTCTGTGTTAATCATTGACATTTATATTGTTACTGTAAATGTCACTTTTATGCTAGTTATGTACAGTAGGTTATGTCAGGACATAATCAAAAGAACTGTTATATGACAGTATGACAAGCATACTATTAAAAAGTATTTACTTTCTTTTATGACCTTATAAACCTTTATGATGCCTTATTTTGTGGAACAAAATTTGAAGTTTTAGCCTCCCTCCATTTTTCAATAAAGTGACTGAAACTAACAAATTTAACATTAAATAACATTAATAACATTAAATAAATAAATTAATAATAGCCCACACAAAATGGTTAGATAGATAATCATGTAGATCAAACACTCATACTGGCGTGCTGTAAAGAGAATAAATGTAATATTAAGTAATTGAATTGAGTCATGTGACTGATGGCACCAATTCACTCTTAAAACATTCCATTAAAAGTGAATGGACTACTTTTTTTTCTTTAATGTGCCCAATTAAATACTAATATGTTTTATGTTAAAGAACGTGCCATGGAAGTAAAGCAATAAGTAGGTTTCATTAAAGTCAATTTACCGAGATTCAAAAAATGTAAATGTCTTGAATTACTGGGGCACCAACAAGAAGCTCATTAAACAGAAGAAAGTGATAAATTGTGGAACTGAAAAATAATGAGGGAAGATATTGTGCAGTGATGCATGGGAGTATCACCACAGGGGACCTAAAGGAGATCGCATGTGAAGAATGAGAGAGAAAAGAAGAGGTAGCCGCCACGCTCTCATCCCCGGCCCATCTCCTGCCCTCTGTGAGACCCTGGCATTGTCCTTCGCTGATTTAAACTATTGTGAAGGGAGCCAGTGGCCCTCAACTATGGGTTAAGCACTTCAGATACACATTGTTACAAGTTAATGTGACCAGTTAAGTGATGTATGACCCCAAACGCTCACCCTCTTTATTTCTCTATCTTTTGAGTCTTGCTCTCTGATCTTTCGCTGCACAATATGCTGCTCAGACCTTCAAATAGGCTTTTTAAGAGTGTTCCTCAAAAGATCTGAGTGACAAATAGGATAGCTGCTGAGGAAGAGGCATTTTGGGAACTCAGATAAGCCTATATGATGAGGAGAATGGAAAAGAGTCTAGAAAACATCTCCTGTGTGACACTGGACTACAAAGGCAGATTACTGATTATGATTATAGAGAACAGATAAAAGTACACTGCACATATTTGTTAAAGCATTTCTTCTCTCATACAAAGAAACGCTGTATGTTACACATTCTACTTTGATGTGTACAATAGTGCAGAACACTTCCTGTGTTAATATATCCCGGTTCAAAAAAATCTGTGGTGTTACAAAGCAAGCCGGAAATACATAAAAATCAACTCGCACAATGCTAAAGATGATTGCCATGGCATTGCTAGGGTATTCTGGGTGGTTGCATTCTAGATGGTTTCTAGGTTTTCTGTTAGGGAATACTGGATGATTCTAGGACGTATGTGAGGTTTCTAAAGTGCATGTTCAGGAGTTCTGAACGGTTCTAAAAGGTATTCAATGCGATCCAAGAGCTTTTAAGGGTGTTCTAGGTGGTTGCTTGGGTGTTCTGCATGGTTTCTAGGGTGTAACTAAGGTATTCTGGATGATCCTATGACCTAGATCTCCAGTTTTCAGGGAATAGTGGATGGTTTAGTACATTTTAAGGTATTCTGGGTGGTCTTAGGGTATTGGAGGTGGTTGCTCGGGTTGTTTTAGAAGGTTTCTAGGGAGTTGCTAGGGGATTCTTGATGGTTCAAGGACATTTTAAGGTGTTCTCAGAAGGAGGTTGCTCAGACGTTATTCTAGATAGTTTCTATGGTGTTACTCAGGTATTTTGGGTGGTCCTGGGGCTATTTTAGTTTTGGTTCAGTTTCCATTTAAAAAACACAGGCCAGTGTGGTCCAACCTAATACATATATAGTTTTTGTTTTTATATAATATTTGTTTTTTCATACCAATACATTCCTGTGGCCTGGCTCTTATCATTACCCCCCTTCATTCCACAGGTCTGTATTGAAGGGCACTGACTGGGAAACAGCACAGAAGAATGAGTGTGTGTGTGTGTGTGTGTTCAGGGGTGTTGGCGGGAATTCTCAGGGAGTGAAGCCTGTGAGAACCAAACCTCCCCATCATCCCACCATCATGCTCTGCTCCCTCTCGCTGCATGGAGACAGACAATGCTGGCAGGCGGTTTGGCCTCCTTCAAAACTGAAGGTCTTTTTGCTGTTTGGAGGCTGAAACGAAGCATATTAGTCTTTAATAGATGCCAAGGTTAGCTGACATTCTTTCAAGTTACATTCCTTCCAAAAACAATATGGTATCAGAATATGTTTATCTTTAGACACTCTAGGCCATACTAATGTACTAACCTCACCAAAAGTGACCACAGTAATCATAGTTTCAAGCATTCTAATAAATATCGGATCTCCTTCAAACCATGCAAGAAGCTTTCAAAATCTTTGTCATATTTTTTATATACTGTTCAATTATGTAAACCGACTACAGCATTTTCTGCTTACTGGTTACTATGGCACAATTATAGGAATGTTTTTTGTTATATGCTAATCACAGGGATAATTATACATCTTGCTTTTGTAGTAGCAATGTAAGCCATCAACAGAGCAGAGAAATCACAAGGAAGATCTCTTCTCCCATCACAACGAAAATAACTTAGTCATTATGACTAAATCAGGATGCACGACACCAGCATCTCATCCGTAATTAATGAGCCAGCAAGATCAGTGCAGTAAACAACAGAGTTTGTAGCAACAAGAGACTCAAGAGGGGGGAGAAAACCATTACTGATCCAAAACACAGTGTAGTGTTCATATATATCTCTCTGGATATAAGTGCTATAGCTGAGTGCTGTCTACAGCAGCATCATCTCTGCTGGTCCAGCTCTCTAATGAGACCTGATTCAATAAAAGACACTTAGAGGTTCACATCCGGAAGAGACAATGCAAATAGAGTTTATTCTCAGCCTGGATGTCTGGTTTTCTTGGAAAGCAGAGATGAAGCAATCGGGGCTGTGATGTTTATTTGATTTAGGGCCCCTCTTGCTCTCTTCACCCACTCCCAAACAGAATAAGAGAGAGATACATGTCTGTCTGCGAAGAAAAGCAGAGGAAAAGAGCTGACTGAGTTTGAGAAGAGAGCACTTTATCTCCTAATACACTTGTCAAATATGGATGAAACATGTTTACAGCACTTTTAAAATTCTGCCGTCTTTCTAACAACTGAGAAGCACCATGTTTCTTAAAACCAAACGAAGAGAATGATCTTTATATCTCGCGATTTCACAGAACCAATTCCCTATTCAGTGATTTCAAAAGCATCTGGAATTCCGCAAGGCCTGACATGCATTATCAAATTCAGTTTCTCATCTTCTTTACAAGTCTTCATTTCATTCACCCGCTCTGCTATTCAAATCACAATGCATTAGCGAGCAGCGGCTGTAAGAATGCGCTGATATCCTTTGATAGCTGCCCCCTGTCACCCCACTCCCTCCGGTTTTCTTCCCCGCTTTTGTGTCTCTGTGAACTTGGAGTCTTTGGAGGCCCACACAAAAGCGTCCTGAGGAGCGAGGGTCCTGCGCCACACACAGAACGAACCCACCGACTCAGTATGAGACCAAAACACACCTACCAGTCCACGCTCATTCACTTGCACAAATACGCCACACAATAAATGAACGCCAGTTTTTTTCATTAGATTGTACAGATGCTTTGCATCAGTTGAACTCGATGCCCCCAGAAGGACAGTGGCGCCAATAAACTCCCTTAAACGGCTTTATTAAAAAATAAACTAAATTAGGAATGGATTTGGATATGCCTAAAATGATTTGTAGAATTGAATTTATGTTTTATTTTCAAGCTGTGTGCACTACAGTAATGGGTGTGTATAGCTAGGCCTCTGTGGTTAATATCACAATTAAAGAGGCAGTAACATAGCAGTCATGCTCTTTCTCAAATAATACTGTATATAGTAGTACTAGTAGATAGCAATGCAACAAAATTCTCTCTAAGCATATTCAACAAGTCCAGCATAGACAGATAAAATGGTGATAGATAGATATATAGATAGATATTAGCAGAATTTGAAACAATGGTCAGAGCGCTTGTCCAAGTTTTTGATAAACAAAACAAAACAAAACCAAGCAGTCATAAACAAAGGCTAAACTCTTGTGAAAACTTCCTACTTTGTTTCCTTGGCTTTGACCCCATTCATCCCACCCACAATGCCCTGCTGGAATTCCTAATGGGTGGGTGAACTCAAGGGGAGGGTTAGGGGGAGGTTAGAAGGGGGTCCCAGCAGCATTCTGCCACAGAGCTCCCAGCCAATGGGAAGTTCTGATTTGGGCCGGGCTTTGCTAGCTTCTTCCCATGAACCTCATGGACATGGTACAGCAGAGACAGCGTGTTCACACACACTGCGAAACACAGACCCGTCAAAACCAATTATGGGTGACTGGGGCGTCCAAAGAGACCATGGACATAGGATGAAATTGAGGTCACAGAAAGAGTTCAGAGAGGCCGTTCCTGGAACCAATAGGTTACAGAGCACCTCCTGTAGCTTTTTGTCTTCCTCAATTCATGTTTGTGGATTGAAGACGCCTTTCCATTAAGAACAAATGTGTAATGAAGAATCATTGCTAGACTAAAAAACATGGAGGATTTAATAAGATACTGAAACGATCCGTCATTTTTCAATTTATGTTCTATGCTTCTGTCATCCTGAAGTGGATTTATTTAACAAAAAATGGCTTAAAATATCTTATTTGTCTCAGGTTAACAAAAAAAATAAAAAAAAGTGCACATGAAATACTGATTTCAGTCAACGTGGAGAAAAAAGGTCAAAATTATGTGTGAAGAAAGAGATGACTTTGCCGGAGTCAACTGATCCTTTGTTAAGCTCTACCACCTTTAGTTACTTCTAACTTATACCAGTTTTGTGCAGCAACCAAAATCCATATTGAATAACTTTTAAGTTCCATTGAATTTCTTGAATTTAAATTAGGTTTACAAAGAGAGCACAGAATTGCAATTCAAACATGAATTTCAATTAAAATATAGCTGTAGAGAGCAATTACCAAGGTGGTTCAATGGCTTTCAGCATGTGTAGAAAGGAATTATGTTTTATTTCGCATGCATGTAACCACCAAGATCAGTGAGGGAAGAGCATCTTAAGCCAAACATTTACCAGGAAATATATGGTGTTTAAAGGGTTAGTTCATCCAAAAGTCCTAAGACCTTTGTTAATCTTCGGGAACACAAATGTAAATATTTTTAAATGAAATCAGAGTGCTTTCTGACCCTGCAAAGACAGCAACGAAACTCTTTTTAAAACAAGCAATTCCAGATTTCTCAAGAAGTCTGCCATTACTGTTTTCTTGCTGTACTATGGCTGCTTGTCAGCCTCACAAACGAGGGTCATTTTAAAGCTGGATTTTTGCAAAAGTTGATCCTGAAAGAGGGATCAACACCAATGTATGCAAAACAAAGCAAGCGCGTCACATTTTGTCTTCCAAACTGCCTTTCTGAAAGAGCTTCTTGGCACTCTTTAAGGCTAATGGTGCAATTTTGGGATATTGCATAAAAAAGTGCTGGATGGAAACACCAAAATAAACTCTAAAAATGCACATAAAAAAATCTTATGCATTCAACTTAGTAGGATAAATGTCTTATCCACATAAACTATGATGGAAAAACTTAACATGCATAAAATAAAAAAAAAACATGTAACTTTGTGATAGGACAGCAGAAAACTGAACCAACCAACAGATCGATCTCATTTTGCAGAATCTGAAATGTTAGTTTGTCTTTCTAAAATGCTTGGGCAAAGTCTCATCTTGTCAAAGTGCTCGGTTATAATTAAATCCCGAAACTGCGCTCTTAAACAGCAGGCTCCAAAAAATAAAATAACTCATTTACTGTATACAAAAAACACTATATATCTAAAATACTGCAGCAAATAGAAATTTCCTTTATGATATTTAGCTCAAGTTAATGAGAAACTGATGATTTTGTACTCTAACTCACTGGATGGAAACTGTGCTTTATTCTCAAATGCGATATTCCAAATTTGTGTTCAATTCGTATCTTTGGATAAAAATATAGCTTTCCCTGATGCCACCTTAACATGCTACCAAAAGGATCTTAAATAAGAATGTGGTAGTTAAAAATAGCATATGAAAGCAATGTGAAGACAACCACTTGAGTTTTTGAAGCCTTCAATGCGCAAGACCATTTGTTGTTGTTGGTATACAGTAACATGAGCTCTTGAAGCTACGCCCTCTTCTGAAAAGGGGCCCGGAAGTACCAGCTCTTTTGCCTTTAAAGGGACAAACACAAAAATGGTGCATTTTGGCTGATACCCTAAACGTGTTTCACAAGCTATACAAATTATATGTAGTATATTTTGAACTTAAGCATAAGACAACCATTACAGAACACAAATGACAATCAAGTCAGTCAGAATCAAGTATTCCAGAGGGCCACAAAAAGAAGTGAGATCTGATGAGGTGTTAAAAGAAAGCACAGACCAAACTAAGGAAAGAGGCAAACTCTGAAAGGAAACTGAGAGCTTTGCTGCTTTTAACATCTGAAAAAGGCTTGACCTTCCTCATGAACCCTAACGTGGGCAAAGCCAAAGGGCAAAAACTTCTTAAAAGGCAAAAACTATTGACACATCAGCCGCTTCCACACTCACGACTTCACGAAGGATATTCAAACATTATCATCCGATTTATTAATTGCAAGGTGTGTTTATGTCATTATTTTGCAGCACAGGAAACAGGGCCTTATTAGGTAAAGTGGAAATGTTTTGAACAATACTCGCATGAAACAATGCAAGGATTAAAGATCCACTTCCTTCTCACCGGCATTCCTTTTCAGCACGGAACAAGTAAAACAAAAAAATCTTTGTAGCTACACACTGAATGAAAAATTCAGAGTGCTCTGAGATGGAGCCAGATTCACACGACCTGTACTGTGTGGTTTGCCAAGGAGGCACAGAGTTCATTCGCTCTACGACGCCATCTATCCATCAGCTGAGGAACCTCTGGGGCTGTTTCTCAGAACTACCTCAACAGGAACAGCATGCTTGGAATCACTGGCAACAAACAGCATGTTTTTTTGTTTTTTTTTCCAAATTACAGAGTGTTTTGTTCATGTGATGATCACAGAATGATTATAGTACTTGTCGGTCAATGAATTATCCCCCGGCTTATGATGACTAACTACAGCGGTCATGTGGGTTACACATCATACTGCATCACCAATGACTGCCTGAAGATCCATCGAGATAATGCTATAAAGCAGTGCTTCTCATATGGCAACTTGCAGGCGGCAACGAAAATAATACTAAACATGAATCATAAAACGCAACTAACCATATAATTGTGTTATAGGAATGCACTTATGATAAAATAAATAATACAATTGTGGTTGATACTGAGAATCTGAATCATTTTCAAATGCTACAAGTGAATTTGAATCCTCAAAAATAACTTCAGTTTTCACAAAAATATAAAGAAGCACAAGTTGTTTTCAATGTTTCTTGAGCAGCAAATAAGCTTTAAGACTTTATAGGCCTTGTGGTTTTATACCACAATAAACAATTCTAGTGACCATCTGATTTCAGTTTTGACATCTGCACCCTGAAGCAACACCAGTTGAGAATCACTGCTCTAAAATATCTGAAGTGATTAAAAAAATGCTTGAATGGCGATGGATACTATTTCTAAATATAACACATTGATGCAGTTACTCGAGCGGCTCTGTCCTCTTAAACGTGTGTGTGGGAGGCAGGGTCAGGTAAGGTGATGGTGGTAGTTTTGATGTATTATATCCCAGAATGCTCTGTCTGTTCCAGCACAGTGCAGGGTTTGGGTGGCAGCCAGACTCATCTGTTACCATGGAAACCATTTACTCCAGTCTGGCATCACAAGAGCATTTCAGCCCTTTGCTACACAATGAAACAATCAATACAAGAAAAAATACAACATGCTTGTCCGAAGCACAGACGTGTGCATAATAGTAGATTTCCCAAATATGGTCAACAGTCCCAGATGCCCAATTCCGCGAAAGAAAATGCTGTCAAATAGTTCTCGGAACAAATACACCCATTCTCTGCTGGACAGGAAGCAGAACTCCCGGGTAATTCCACAGAATCTGTCGTGTGTCAGCAGAGATATTAAACTCTTTAAAAACAACAGGAGCCACAGGCCGTGATGGACAACAGAGAGAGGAAGAACAGACATAAACATTACTAGAGAAATATGAAATATTCGGGAAAGGTCATAGGCACTGAACGGAAAGTCCATGAGCTCACGAGGATTGAAATGAGATTAATAATAATAAGACTAAGAGAATTGTTAGAGCCAAGGGAGGAATGTTGTGTAAATTTCAAGGCCAAGCTCCTTTATTAGTAGCATCATAAGAAGTGCTTTAGCTGTCATACAGCGCTACCTGCTGGCAAAAACTGTATTTTTGTTTTAAAATATCCCAGCATCCTTAGGACAAAACACTGTATGTTTTCAGATAAATCCAACACAGAAAACATACCTTTACTTTTCTAATTGCCTCGCTTTAAGCATAAACGTCTAAATACTTGGATATTTTTTTTTATTAAATTATCAATTATCTTGATCATTACATTTATGTTTTAATACACTGAAAATAATAAAATAAATTGAATATTTAAATAAAATATTTATCAATAATATTTATAAATATGTTCTTCCAAATGCAAGTGCTGTTATGTTCTTTGTGGAGAGAAGATATTTTGGAAGGATCTGCTGAGCTACTAAAACAACAAACAAACAGCATAATGATGTTATTTAAATGATGTTGTTTATATGTCTCATGCACTGTATTGTATGTCTTACAGCAGTTTTGATTAAAGAATAAACCAAAATTTGACTTCTTGCTATTAACTGACACAAGACTTCGTAAATAATAACAGAATAATCAATTGGGCCAACAATAACAACAATTAAACAGAAATACTTCACATATGAAAACACATAAATCAAAATACCATGCCATATATATATATATATGTGTGTGTGTGTGTGTGTGTGTGTGTGTAACTATGCTAGATTAATTCATACTGCATACAGATAACATACAAAAAGTACTGTGCATTCTACACCCTGTATGCACCGCAAACCAATTAAATCATAAGTGTCTATTAAATGAATCAATGCAAACTGTTGTGGAACAAAATCTTAGCAGGAAACAGATTGAATGGAAGAGTTTAAGCACAGCCAAACACAACAGAACATTGAGCACAGTCCAAATGATGTTGTAAACTGTTGGCAATAACAAGTGAATTCACTCATCCAGTGTCATCCCACTTTGACATTTCTAACCTCGCCTCTTATTTCCCGTCTGGTGGTGTAAATACAGCCTGCTGAGACTTTCTATTGTTTGCTAAATATGTGGAACTGAAGTCTAGGTGGAGTCAAGGGGGTCTTTTCCAGTAAGAGGCCAGTTAACTTCTTCTTTCTGCTCAACCGAAACTTTCAACTTTCACTTTCCCGGCATTGTGTGAGCTTTCACTAAATGGGCTTCCCCTTTTGAAATGTTAGCATTGGGTAATGCCTGGCCTAGAAGAGGAGGATAAAAGGAGGCATGAAATTGTTTTTCTCCACCATCTAGGCCAGAGGTATGCTGAGGTAAGATGGCATAAACGTATAAAAAATAAACAAAGAAATATCCTGAGAGATGCTGAATGATCCGCGCTTGTAAACTTAAATGCTGTTAATTTAAGCATCCCTAGATTCTTCCATGAACCTTCACTTATCAAAACACGTATCGTCAGGTTATTTTGTGGTACTGTAGCTGTTCCTGTAAAAATAGCAAGGATGCTCAGTTCTATTCAAGCATATTCACCTTACTGACTTGTGCTGAAGTGTGCCTGCTTTTCCATTTTGTGGTGGTTGGTAAACCAACAAGAGGTGCATTTCTGCCACCTACTGGACCGGAGTGTGAAGAACTGCTGTTTGAATAGTCCAGGTCTGTCTGTAGGGGGAAAGAAGTTAAATATACTTGAATATCTAAATCAAAGAAGGAACAGAACAAGAGCAACTTCAACTTTTTTGAGGATGCTGGATTTTATAACTGATTGCACCTATCTTTTTACTGGCATACTAAATGCAACAATAGCCTATTATACTTTTGAGTCAAAATCATTTTTAGAGTGCCCCTATAATGGGTTATGAAAATTTCTAATTTTGGTTTTGGGTGTCACAAACAACAGGTTGACATGCATGCAAGAACAAAATACACTTTCATTTCCTTATAATATGCATTTATTTTTAGATTATTTATCATGACTCACAAACAATTTAATGGTTAATTTTTCCATACCCCTGCGGTGATTGGTAGATTATATTTAAACCTGTGTTTGTTAGCTATTATCGCTCCAAAATAGGCAACAAGTGACAAAGAAGGAATTTGCACGCACTTTCAGCCCAACACAAAAAAATTCCCAGGTCTGTGTGCTCAACAAGTGGGCAGGCGAAAGGCTAATGTTTTTATATTGATGTCAAACAGCTTGGGACTTTCACTTTCAGATTTACAACATTGCAGGATGTTTTCATTCTCTTAGAGCTGTGTTACAAACAGCATGAAACGTCATTTTCAAAAATCACTAATAGGGGCACTTTAATAAGAGTTATTTCATAATTATTTAACCACAACTCAGCTGTTATAAGTCACTTATTTGTATTGTATGACAAAACACAAGTCTCTAGAAAGAAAGAAAGAAAGAAAAGCAGAATAAGCTTATAAGAATAAGAGATACAGAATCTTAGCTAATGCATGT
Organism: Enteromius trimaculatus; assembly: GCA_032361065.1. Taxonomy (NCBI): domain Eukaryota; kingdom Metazoa; phylum Chordata; class Actinopteri; order Cypriniformes; family Cyprinidae; genus Enteromius; species Enteromius trimaculatus. The sequence goes on along the minus strand of JAUMHP010000193.1, from coordinate 109,317 downwards.
GACGAAGTTCAGTAGCAAATATGGCAAAGTCAAAAGAGCTGTCTAAAAAGCTATAGAGATTAGTTTTATTACATTAAAAGGTCTACATTTGAGGTTTTTAAAAAAAAAAGCATCTAATAATAAAATTGGTCAGAGCAACTGAGAAAATCTGCAATGTACAGCCAAAGACTACAAGATTAATTTGAACATGTTAAAATTAATTTGGGGAGACCTGAGGAGCTCTGAAAGAATGTTTTATGGAGTGATGTGACCAAGTTGGAACTTCATGTTGGTGTTTTCCTGTTGCAGGAATTGGAAATCAAGATTGTATGAAGGACATCATGGGTCCTTTGACGTATCTGGCCATTTTGACAAGAAATAGGATACCTGTGGTGCAAAGACTGAAGCCGATAATCAGTGGATTTTCCTACATCCATTCCAAAGTATACATCAAAATCTACTTGGTTTAGTGGCCAGTCATAAAACAGCCAGCAGTAGCCAACTGTTTATAGAAAGCAGTGGCAATTTGAAAAGCAAAGATTATGAGTGATCTAAATCTTTTACAGGTGAGGAATGAGCCAAGATCGCAGTAGAGAGGTGACTTAGCTCTTACAGACAACATTTATTGGTGTAAGAAAACTTGAATAATAATTTTAACACATGAATTTTACATTTTTACCCACAGCTAAAGGTAATAAACCTTACACCGGCCTTCGGTTGTTTACTGCAAACCACTACTTCAGTTCACTCAACTTTATATAAACCTTATATATTTTGACACATTGCTGTACATCTTGTTAATATTATCACCTCATATTAAACGAGTATTCAAAGGATGATATTCTTAGGTGATACCACCAGATGACACTATTGTTCATCGCATTTAAAGCTGCTGTTCCTAAAACACCAACACAAGCTGCTAGAAATGATGGACGCTTAATACTTTTATAATTATGCTTTCTCCAATCCATGCTGCCTATAAAAAGTGCTTGTGAAAGTGTAAAGAGATAGGGCCTTGTATATTATTCTCCAAGTAAAAATGTTAAACACGTAATGTGCTTGACCTTTAGTGATCATTTTCACAGATCGTTAACTCGTTTTATATGATAAGTGAAAGCTGATACAAACTTAAATCTATTTTTCAGTCACTCATGGGTCTGCAGAGGGTCCAGTCACAAGACACAGCAGGAACATCACTGATCTCTCAGCCAGCACATTTCCAACTAAATATAAAACTAACTAAAGATCACCAGTACCTCTATAATTATTACTAATATTATTCATTCATAATACTTTCATGGACTTCCACAGCCATACTGACAAGTTGTGAAAATCTTTTAATTATAAAGTGGAGTTATGTCTGACATACAGTAGCTTATATATCTGCATTGCAGAGTTCATGTGAAAAATATTATATTAACACAGGCCTGTCAAATGATGTGGAACAGTAACTTAATGTTTAGATAAAGTTACAGCACCATCACTGGAAAGCTTGTAACTATCAGGACATCTTAAAGTCATCCTAACCATCATGAGGAAATATATTTGTGCAAACACAGGTTTTACTGCTCAGTTTAACAATAAGAGCTGTCCTGTTGTACTCCTGCTGTCATCGCACACAGATCTTCACACTTCATTACCCACACTCGTAACATTCACAGGACGAGCGCTATAAATATTCAGCAGAGCTGTGGGACTCACTTATGGATCAAATGGTCAGGACTGTCATCGGGTATCAGATGTCAGGTTCTTCAGAATCCTGTTAAAAATAAAAAAAAATAAGCTCAAAATAACAACAGAACAGCAGATTCAGTCCAAGCTAGAATCAGGTTAACTGCTTTAAGAGATCTTTGGATTGTTTAGAGAATGAATGTTCCTTAGAACATGTGTGGGACGCATGTCACCTCCAAATAAATAAATACACAGCCCAATAGTAAAATGAAGTTTATGAGAAATGTTCATGTGAAGTTGTAAACGGTGGAGATGCAAGCTCAGATCTGTCAGTCATGTTGAAAAGAAATAAATCCATCATTAAGACACTTTAAACCATGGGTTCTGACAAAAAAAAAGTCCATAATCCAGAATAACGCTTACTCCAGCATAAAAAAGCATTCTAGGAGCAATGGTTTAAGGTTGTCTAAAGCTGAATGATGGATTTGTTTCCTTCAAACACAGCTTTTCACCTTTGCAAGATATTAAATGATGGACTGGTGGTGTGGATTACTTCTAAATCATTTTTATCAGCTGTTTGGACTCTCATTCTGATGGCTCCTATTCACTGAAAAGGATCCAACAGGGAGTAAAAGACGCAATGCGAAATTTCTCTAAATCTGTTCTAATGAAGAAACATAATTGTAGAGGGTATCTTTTCAGAAAATGTTCATTTTGGAAAGAACTAATGCTTTAAATATCATGAAATAATGTCACATAATGTGAAATATGACCCAGACGTCTTCATGAGAATAACTAAACAAGTTTTTCTCGGTCCATATTATTCATATAGACAACTATAAAATATTATATAATTAATATGAAATCCTGCTGATATAATATCAATAGCTACTACACAGTACACAGTACAGTACCACCCAACCTGAACAACATCAATCTCATGGAATATACTATAATACTACAAGAGGTAAAATAAAAGACCAATAAAGTCATGAAATGTGGACATGAAAACATGTCACCCACACATGGACAAAACATTTTCATCTAGTCATCACATCAACATCTTTTGCTGATCCTGGATCAACATTATTGTCCAAAAATATAGACATAACCCTATGCCCTACTCCTAAACCTAAGCTTGCCCATAATTATTTCCTAAAATCAGAGGGAAATAATGGTCGAATAACAAGGGTGTAGAAGCACCCAACTGTAGTTGTAAGGCTAATGATAACATTTTACTGCACACGTATCTCTCAATGCTGATCCAGGAACAGTAACTTCCTGTTTTACGCTAACATTTTCTCTCACACATTTGTTTTAGTGTATTTGTATATTCTTTCCTGCAGCCATGTCACATGACTGCACAGAAGTCTGCAGAAGGAATCACAGGGCACCGAGGGTGAACATTAACACACATTGTTTGGCTCACATTACTGCCTCTTTGTTTGTTCTGATGACTAGCGGGAGATCGACATTCCCTGACTGTTTTAGAGGTGAGAGCTGCTGTCTGTACTATAACACCATGCCTGGGTTTGATTTAAAGCCCTCTCTCACACTCTCGGGAAGACAACACTCTGCTGCCATGCTCTTTGTTGACAAAACACTTTGTATCTTGCCCGCTAGACACTGGGGTGGTGGATATGGTGTCCATCTGAGTGTAAGTGTAAGGCGGACAGGAAGATATAGGAAGTTTCAGACATTCTTGTCACCTTTATGGCTTTGTGTAATCCAGCTGCTACCCCACTACATCATAGTCAGCGTTCTCCCGCTGGGCTTGGCAGCGAGGGGCTCGTGCCTCGCAATTCTCAACACTTAACACTGGAGAGAACCTCGCTCCTCCAGACGCTCCTCATATCGGGTTGTGTGGAATATAGTGTCTGCGACAGAATGTTCAGTTCATGACTTCTGTCCAAGACTCAGCCTCTAATCGTGATCCTAAATCACAATAATGTATAAATAAAATAAAATACATGCTGCAGAAGTATTGTTCAATCTTAGTTCATGTATGCAAATGTTGTTAGCTAATGTTAACTACTGAACCCTATTGTAAAGTGTTAGCTTTTTTATTATGAGAAATTATTTTGTCTGGTTTATTACTGTACAAAGTACTGTACAAAAGTTTGGGCTCTGTTTTTTAATGTTTTTGAAAGTATACTATGCTCAGACAGCATTAATTTGATCAAAAATATTGGGGACGTTTTGTAAACTATTATAATTATTTTTTTCCCCAATTTCATATACAGTAGTTTAAAACGTAATTTATTCCTGTGATCGAAGATGAATTTTTTTGCATCATTACTTCAGTCTTCTGTGTCACATGATCCTTCAGAAATTATTCTAATATGCTAATTTGTTGCACGCAAACCTTTTAATATTTAAAATATTTTCTTATTATTGTAACTTTTAAAAGCATTTGTGCTTAATCATTTTTGTGGAGACTGATACATTTTCAGGAATTTTTGATGAATATAAAGTTCAATATAGAGTTTTGAATACATATATATATATATTTATACATACGTGTGTGTGCGTCTGTAAATACTATAGATATATATATATATATATATTTTTTTTTTTTTTTTTTGATAAAACAAAAAATCTTTTCTGTACAGTAGATAAGACTTGTCATATGATGGCAATGCAAGAACGATGGGAAATGTTCATAAGGTGAAGGCCACTGGTCACATATCTCAACCGCAATCGCATGTGGTGATGGTATCGAAACCACCTCGTTCATTAGTGTCATATTCATCCGTCTTCACCACGCTTTACAGTCCAACTCAAAATCCAGCCTAAGCTCTGTATCACAGAATGTTTGCCAGGGAGAGTAATTAGCCTGTAAGAATAGCACCTATTGAATCCACCGCTTCTAAAAGTGTGCTCCACAGAGACCTCCAGTGCCCTAATTCATCACCAGAGAGGACAGACGGACAGGCGCTCACACACGCACACAGAGGATCGACTGGCATCTGAAATGATATCTTACGAGGCTGTCTGCACCTTCTACATCGTTCTGGATCAAAACACTTCTCCTTTAAAATAAACCTTGTGCCTTGTCCTAACCTACTCACTGGCAAGACTTCAGGTCGGTCAAACACAGGTCGCACAATGAAAGAATGTACACTTGCAGTGGTTTTAAGATTAAACATTATGCTCCAGTCTGTTTCAAGCACTAAAACGATTTTTTAAAAAGCAATGCTATTTACAGTATATGCTTCCATAATATTCCAATCAGTACAGTTTAAAGGGATAGTTCACCCAAAAATAAAAATACGGTGAATCATTACTCACCCTCAAGTTCTAAATCTGTATGAGTACCTTAACAATGCAAACTACGATAGTGACCATAAAATTTGGATTTTTAGACAGCTTTACATTAAATTATTTACATTATTTACAATAAATTATAAATCACAAATCACATCTTTACTGCATCTTTAAATCCTCCACATAATGCCCTATTATAAGCACCTAACCATTATTCTTTTTTTTTTGTCAGTAAGTTGTTTGTTGATTTTAATCAAACGGGGGCATGCTGATGCTGAAATTATTTTTTTTATTATTTGTAATAGTTTGAAATTATTTTTGGTCATAAAAATTATAATACCACGACATATTAAACCCAGAACATTTCCCAGAACAACATTAAGTGTCCAAATACAATACAATGTGCATCTACAAATAAAAAAATGTAAGATCTTCAAAAGTAGAATTCCTTTTTCAACTACGGTGGTGTAATGTACAATATAAATGTGATTGCAAATGCCAAATGAGTCACACAAAACACAGTGGCAGTCTAGAACTCGATATGTAATCTGATTATAGTGTTCATGCGGATCTATTCTGTGACAGCAGGTGGTAAGAAACCCATGATCCACTCCCGTTATTCACACCGCTGGGAAACAAAATCATGCTAAATCACTCCCACACTGCAGCGTGATCGCTTTCAAATCCAGTCAGTGATTTTCACTCCAAATTAGCATTCCTGTGGTGATGAACTAAGATTATCTCGCTCAAACCATTATAGTAATTCTGTTCACTGCTTTTGTTTTTCCTCTTAATTTGCTAAGCGCATTCTAGGTCACTGAAGACGAGTAGCATGTTCTGTGTGATGCATATTTTGGATAATATGGAATATGCAGCAGCAGGGTTTGGCTGCGTGTCTGTCCACACTAAACTGTAATTCCATTCCCACAGGCCTCTTGGAAACACACTGGCGCCCTTAACGCTGTCCCAGTGTCTCAGAGACCTCAGCCACCATGACATAACTCAGTGTCAAAGTAGACGCTAATATGTCTGATTAAGTCAGAGCCAATGACCTTCTTGCTCATGGTCTTGAATCTACAGTGAAAGAGGACCGAAATTCTGGATCTGGGACACAGGTTTTTTTTTTTTTCAGAAATTCAGGAAAAGGCAAAATGAATAAATAAATTATAAAGTAATAATGAAAAATCCATAATAACTTAAATTGTTTAAATAAAAATCACATCCCTTTAACCTATAGTGCACTTTTTTTTTAAGTGAGCAAGTGAATTTTACAAGAACTTTGCAAACTATTTCTCAGTAAAAATTGTTTCTACTCCAATCTTTTTAGAATATAGTTAAAAAAAACGTCCTTTAAATTTAATTTAATACAAACTATTTTTATCTATTCAGTTGAATACTGATAATTTTTTTAAACTAATTTCTGAAATGAATACAACTGAAAATATTTTGTAGACATATTGTGAGGAATTAAAAACATAGTTTTAAGAGATTTAAATACATATTTTATTTTCTGTAAAAGTGTTCTTACCGTGTTTTTGAAACTTAAATTATTGACTACAAACTAATCAAAGCATTTTTTGGTTATGTCGTGCTGTCCTTATAAATAACAAAAGTCTGTTTGATAAAAGCACCGCTAAATGGTGATAAGAATAGAATCTGATGGTGCTGTGGGAGTATGTCCCTTCGATCACAATGATAAACCGTTCTTTAAAAAGCTAGACACAGTGCATACATGCATAAACGCACATATGTGACCATACAAAAACCACGTATGTGTTTCAGGTGTCTGATCATTAACTACTCTATATCTAAAAAGCCAGTTCTAAAATTATGGATTCAGTGTTTTTGTCATAACTAGGCTAGTTGAGTCTGAATGTACATAAACATATTTGGGGATATGTGATATGACGTCTCAGCTTTATGTATCTGAAATATGTGAGTGAACATGTGTTTACGTGTGCTGCCCATGCGGGTGGAGTCAACACCACAGAAGCGTAACTCTTGCCAGAGTGGGTGCTTCATCCATATAAAGCGTTCCAGGAGCTCAAAGAACAGGAGTCCACACTTGCAGTGCTCTGCATCGGCTTTGGCTGCTATTGCTGCTCGTCTGGGTGCCCTGATCCTTTGCACAGCTGCAGAGAGGTGAGAAAAGGGCAGAGAGAGCCATTACTACATAGCTAACAATGGCAGATTTTTTGGATCAAATTAAATCCTTTGCATGCATTTTTGTGCTAGTCTGAATTTACAATTTTATTCATGCAGCAAAATAAAACATTTGCTTCGCTTTTTAGGCAGAAACTTTTTTAAGGACATTAATGACATTTATATTTTTCTTGTTCAGTAAGTGCGCAACTATTGTTTTTTCATTTACTATTAACAGTTATGTAGTGTAACCCACAAAGACCTGTTTAAATTAGGAAGCAAGAGCTCATAACTGCACATACCACACTATACCACATGCATTCTGTATTAATTCTCCTGATGCTGCTGGTCTTGTACACACATTTTGAATGCACACAAGAGTATCAGAGTTCAAAAAAATCGCAGGAGCTTTACAAGAGCAGGAATGTATGTAGTGAGTGTTTGGACGCTGTGGAGGAATGTGTTGATTGTTCAGTGATGAGTGACGAGGACAAACAGAACTAAGCTTTTGCAATGTGTACAATACAATACAATGTATAGTACAATATAGTAATAATAGTAATAATAATGTACAAATAATTTATATTATATTTAGAATCACCATATATTGGCACCCTTGGTAAATCTGAGCAAAGGTGACTGTGAAAATAAATCTGTTTATCCTTTTGGTCTTTCATTCAAAACATTCCCAAAATTCAAACCTATCATTGAAGTAAAACAATTGAAAATAGGGAGAAAAACTCATCATGAAATAATGTTTTTCTCCAATACATGTTGGCCACAGTTATTGGCACCCAATTACTGCAACATCATTTTCGAAAGATAACAGCTCTGAGTTTTCTCCTGTAACGCCTGAAGAGTTTGGAGACCACCTGATAAAAGAAAAGAGACCACTCCTTCATCCAGAATCTCTCCAGATCCTTCAGAATACCAGCTCCATGATGGTGCTTCTCCTCTTTAGTTCACCTCACTCATTTTCTGCAGGGTTCAGGTCAGGACCGGGACAGCCATGGCAAAAGCTTTGTGTTGTGCTCAATGACTAATGCTTGTTTATTTTGGATTACTGTCCCACTGGAAGACCCAACTATGGCCCATTATAAGATTTTTATCAGAGTCAGTGAATTATTTATTTTTATCTGTTGGTATCCATGATGCCATGTGTCTAAACAAGATGTCCAGGATCTCCAGCAGAATTATATGCTCACAACATCAAAAACACAGCAGTATACTTCTTTGAACACGTGGAGGACTTTTAACCCTGTGTTCATCAAACCCATCTTGAGTGTTTGCTGCTAAAAAGCTCATTTTTTAGTTTCATCTGATCATTGAAGCCAGTCCCATTTGTAGTTCCAGTCCTGTCCTGTCGGTGAACCCCAAGCCCTGGTAACGCGAGCCCTAAACGAGCGCATGGCTCGGAGTCCGGCTCGAACCCTGCGTGCCCCCTTGGAAGGAGCGAACGGCGGAGAAGGGAGGCGGAGGGAAATGCAAAATCGAGATGCGAAGGGGAAAGAAACTGGCCTATTTATAGTGGAGAAATAGCGACTGGATTGGCTTACGATGGGGGCGGTGCTGACTGAAGATTGGTAACAGCTGATTTGAGTTTTGTACGCACTTTCTCCCGAAATTGGTTTGCAACTACATTAAGTGAAACAATAAACCATGGCTGGATTATTTCATGTTCATAATCACCCTGGAGTGCTCAAAATTGTGAATATGAAGTGGAATACACTTCAGAGATATTTCGCTCATAAAGAATTCTAGGGGTGCCAATGATTGTGGTCAACATGTACTGGAATAACACATTTATTTCATCAGAAGATTTTCTCCCTATTTTTAATTGTTTTACTTCAATGATAGGTTAGAATTGTGTGAATTTTTTGAATAAAAGATCAAAAGAATAAACAATGCAGATTTATTTTCACAGCCACCTTTGCCCAGGTTTACCAATGGTGCCAATATTAATGGAGGGCCCTGTATCATTTTCTGTGAACTGCTGTGTTTGAAATATTAAGGAAAGAAACGTCTCGATGCTCACTGAATCCTTGTGACAGTAAATCTAGAATTGAGCCCTTTTTTCTTGATTTAAAACCTTTCTTATCACTGTTTTTATCACGTTAAGTGTTTATTTTTACATTTCTAATTTCTACTTTTGAAAGACTAGCATTTTTTACCATCCAATTGGTCACACCGCAAGAGGAAAGTGTTGATTACAGCAGTGCTTTTTATACTTTTCCCGTTAAATACAACTGGATTCAGGTGCTCACCAAATAAGTACCTCAATAAACAAAACGAAGTATGTCTGTGTAGAAATATAACAAAAACTGGCATGAAATGCTTAGAGAGCTTAGAATGCTCAAATAGATACTGATTTAGGAGTAAATTGCAGTGGTCTCTTATTTTTTTCCCAGAGCTGTATATATATATATATATATATATATATTGTTTTGCTGATTTTCCCCCCTTTTTTCCAGGACAGGCAGAGCAATGATTGAACTGGGCTCAGTGGAGGAAGGCAGCAGTCTGATAGACGAGCTGATGGAGTTGACATCTCAGAGTTTATGTCAGCTCGAGATTAAAGAACACTTCAACATCATTAAAGAGATCGGCCGGGGCAAGTATGGCCGTGTGCTGCTGGTCACTCACCGCTGCAAGGGTATGTCAGCCAGATACATCTTGGGATGCCACCCTTTTTTTTAACAAAAAAAGTGAGCAAGTTCCACAAAATTTCTGAAACAATAGATAAACTGTGTTACTCTTAACTCAAATTAGTTTTCTTCATACATTTCATTATATATCTTATATCACCTGAAGGGATTTATTTTAGGTTAATGACTGACTGATTATAAGAAGTATTGACTGTTATAATTACAGTCAATTATCTGCAATTCAGTTCAGTGTAAAAACAACTTTTTGTCACTAACGTTACAGTGTAGCGCCGATCAGTTGTCTGAATGAGAGTTATGGACGAAAGCAGATATATCAAGCACTTTGGAAATACTGTAACGTTATCTAACCACTAAATACCGCGATGGACCAGAAGGAAGTATAATCTGTAAAATAAGTGACCTTAACTGTTGTCAGCATTTATACCATTTTAATAAATCCTACCTGCTTGACAACTTTATGTAAGGAATAACAAACGACGGCCGTTAAATTAGAAGCGAAGTGGCGATGGTCATGTAATTCGGTCAAAAGCTGCCTAAAATTACGTTAGCATTGCGTTTCACTTGAAAATATTTGCACACCATACTGAACTTTACTGAAATTTGTCTCTCAACAGCTGTAGTCCGTAACTTTTGGCGCTCTAGTCTCTCTAATAAACCGATCTGCGTGCGTCTTGCGGAAGAACACAGTAGCCGGAGCTACTTCTCTCTGTTTGCGTCGATGACGAATCACGCATGTAACGGGTTACTCCGCAGCGGTGCCTATCCTAATCAGCAGAAATAGTCCGAATATAAAAATGCACCCTCAGGTCAAGACAAAAACACGGTTTGGACAATGGTGTAACTGTGTCTTCTCTTAAATTAGGTCTCGCTTAAAAAATAGGCCTATTAAATTAGAATGTATTCTTTAAGTATGTAAATACTGTAGCTCAGGAAGGTGGGAGTCATTACTGTGGTGTGTGTATCAGCATTGCAGGGAACAGTTTGACCAGTGCAGAAAGGAGATAATGTCATTTAAATGAAACACTACCTCCTCTTTTACACTCCCACAGATCGTAATGCCAAGATATCATCTGAACAGCTGTGAAAATACTTTCCACTATAAACTAAAGACTACGTCATGTTATGTGTCTCCAGAGCACCTTATGAAAGCCGAATGTCCTCTGATCTTGTTTTTTTTTTTTCACTTCTGATTGCGTCTCAGGGACTCCAATGGCTCTCAAAGTGCTGCCCAAGGCCTCGACCAAGCTTCAGGGCTTCCTGAGAGAATACTGCATCTCCTTGCATCTGTCTTGCCACCCGTGCATCGTGGGATTGTTTGGAATTGCCTTCCAGTCTAACGAGCACTACGGATTTGCCCAGGAGCTTGTGACAGGACGGGACCTGTTCGCCATCATCCAGCCACGAGTGGGTTCTCAAACTTCATGAGATCTTTACTTTATTCACATGTTGTTATGCCGAAGCACTGCAAATTTACAGATTTCTTTAAATATGGGCACTTAAATTTCCAAGGGGTAAGTTTTTATTAAAACCCTGAATTTACAAACACTAAAACTGCTTTACAATGCCATCATTAGTTGTTTCTGCTACTTTTCAATAGCATGTTACATTTTAGATCTCCACTCACTCAGACTTTAGATTTTTGTGGACTATATATATATATATATATAAATTTATATTTATTCCGAATATTTATTATGATCTGTACTTATTATAAAAGAAAAAAAGTTATCATACTAATGTTTATGATATTTTACATAAAACCAAAATGTATTATGAAACTGTATTACATTTACATCAAAGTTTTTCAAGCCGCTTCATGCAATGAGGTAGTCTTTACAGAATTTGTGCTAAATAAGCAAAGTGGCACACACATATTACAATAGTTGGATATTTATTTATTTATTTATATACACAAAACCAGACATTCACTTTAAAGAGTCACTTTGGCAGACAAGTTCTAAATCAGTGTCCGACACTTGAGAAGGTTACGACTGTATCATCACAGACACTATAGTGACGCTAGATGTGGCACAGTGTATTTTATCCCCAGGGATCTGGATGTTTGCATGCTTACAGAATGATGTTTGACAGATGCTGATTAAATGCATCGCACACTAGAGGAATGATGAGTGATGTATAGAGCTTTTGTGCGTCAGGATAGCAAACTGAAAAAATAAGAGAGCTTCCATAACTGAAGATACTTCAAGAAGATGCTAGCAATTAAATATTATTATCACTTTATTACAAAATGTTTCAAATAAACCGTAATTTGAGACGTCGGTATGGTGAACTTCAGATTGGTCAGATACAGGCTTTTGACCTGTAGTACAGTATTACTATTAGGACTTAATCAGAAACTAGTGATATAGTGTTTAAGTATATTATATTATGTCTACATAATAACTAAAGGTCCAGATGGTTCACTCCAGGCCTGCCCTGCACTGCTATGTACTACAGGCGCGTTCACACACTAAGCATGTTCACTTAGACCAGGACGTATGCTTGACATATTTCGGTAATGTTCACATGTCCTCTCAGGAAATCTTGCAGGGTGTAATGTGCGAGTAGAAGAGCAGAGCAGCTGCTTTTCTCTGTCACCACATGAGTCTCTGTTACTTCAGCATATTCAGTGAAACTTTAAGCCAGACATACTGAAGCCTGGAAAGATTTAAAGAGGCAATAACGCCACAGGGGCTCCTAAACTCATGCAACATTAGATTTTAATTTATTGGGCAGTGATTTTCTGACTGCACAAAAGTGTCAGTATCGAACTGTTGAGTCCATTAATACCTAAATAAATTACTGAGCATAGTGGCACAATTCATATAATGTATGAACTTGTTTTTATTATGTTTTGTTTTTATCCCAACTTTTTGTTTTCTTCCCCATGATCTCAGAAGCATAAGCTGTAGGATTAAACTATATCTGTTATAAATCTGCAACTTACTCTACTGCATTTCACGGTTCTCCAGGTGGGCATCCCCGAATGCGCAGTGAAGCGCTGTGCCATTCAGATCTCCTGTGCTCTAGAGTTCATCCACCAGCGCGGTCTGGTCCACCGTGACATCAAGCCTGAGAACATTCTGCTGCTGGACACCCAGTGCCGACAGGTCAAACTGGCCGACTTCGGCCTCACCCAGAGACAAGGAACCTTTATCCGCTTCATATCGGGCACGCTGCCGTATATGGCTCCAGAGCTGTGCGCCATGGTCTTGGAGGAAGGTCAGAAGGAAGTGACAGTGCCTCCACTTCGTGTGGAGCCCACTCTAGACACCTTTGCCTTTGCCGTGCTTCTTTTCTGTATCCTCACGGGCTTCTTCCCCTGGGAACGCTGCAATGACAGCGATGATTTCTACGAGGAGTTTGCAGACTGGCGCAGATCGCCAAAGAAAACCCCTGTGCCATCTCAGTGGAAAAGATTCACCCCCGTGTGCATGCAGATGTTCAGGAGGATGTTAGCGCTGGACCCCAGTGAGAGGTGTTCCATAGGAGAAGTCAAAGGTTACGTGGGTAAGGAGTGGGTGCGAGCGAAGGACGCCAACGGATGGGTGGGAGAAAATGGGGAGGTCAGCACATCAACACCGAGTCCCTGCAGAAGCAGCTACAGCGATGAACAGTGATGGTGTTATATGACAAATGAGCAGAATGTGGTGCCAATATCAGTGCAGAGAGCTGCTCGATGGAAACAATTTAGATCATTAGACGTGTTGATTTCTTAAAAAGTTATGAGGAAGACACTCATTTGCGGGTTAATATTATCGGTTAAACACAATTTATACTTCATTAACAGCAATTGTGGCACGCTATAATTAACTTTTTTTTTTTTTTTTTTTTAATATATATTTAGCTGTCTTTATAAAAATTATTTTTGACGGAGAGAAAGTGTAGTATAGAAGAAAAATACAGCTTTGCTTAGCAAAACTTTCTGATGCACACATGGTAAGAAATTGTACATTTTGTGAATTTGAGTAAAATGTCATTGAAATCCATTTTTTAAACAACCCTTCTTATACCGAAAGTAGGATCAGAGTACAGAGATACCATAATGACCAAAAAAATCAACAAAAAAAAATTATCAATGTAATATATTTAAATAAACTGCATATTTCATATCGGGGACAAAATCTGACTACTATAGCAGCATAAACAATTCTTCTTTAGCTCAAATTGCTTTATTTTTCAGGCTGGACCATAACTAGAGTTAACAAACATAGCATGCCTCTTTTGACTCTTTTAACTGCAGAATTAGCTGCCATATTAAGCGTACAATTTTCTTATTTATTTTTAAATGAGTGGACCGTCTCCTGCCCTTTGATATCAAATACTGCACGCGCACAATTCAATCCTCTACCTCCACCCAAAATAAGGTTTTCAGTAATTATTCACATTGTGTTATATATCACTTCTGTTTCTAGCCGAAATGAGGGTCCAGTGCACAAAAAAAACCATATACATAAAAGTGATGATGATACAAATAAATACACAGAAGACGTACATTTCCCATAACTGTCATGTAGATGAGGGGTACATTTTAAACTGCTGTTGTATTTTACTGAGATTTTATTTTGTATATTTGTATAAATGTGTATATTTTCCATATTAACTATCTTGTTTGCTGTGTGCTTATAATCTGAGCTTGTCACGATTAAAGATGCATTATCTAAGGATCGATCTAGTGTGTGAGAAAGTGACTGGAACGTTTACTAAAATTGTTTCTTTGAGTTTTTGAACAGAAAATGTTGTGAAGAATGAATCCACACTGGCTTCTAAATTATGGAAAAGAATTACGTGGAAATCAATGGCTGTGGTCTGGTTACCAACATTCTTAAAATATTTTATTTTGTATTAGAAAGTAAATTATACAAATTTGGAACTACTTGAGCGTGACTACCCGATCTCGTGAAAGTGCACATAAACAAACTCATGATATTGATATGCATAAATTGGCTATGCGATGGTTAGGAATAGGGTTGTAGGGTAGATGTGTATCATATGTGGCAAGCCAACAGATTTTGTATCATGTGCACGCGATAACTACATATAATATGCAAACCAAACAGGTGCGTGTCATACGCCAAAGTCCTTTTTTACATATCAGTATCACGAGTTTGAATTTTTATTTAGCGTACTTTTTACACATTTTCATGAGACCAGGCTATAGTAAATGGCAATGTAAGGGAAATTTTAGCACTTCAGGTAAACTAAAAGTGTATTCTTTCTAATCTAATCTAATCTAATCTAATCTAATATAATATAATATAATATAATATAATATAATATAATATAATATAATA
>JAUMHP010000193.1:60691-81446 GCA_032361065.1 Enteromius trimaculatus | reverse complement strand
TCCAGTTTAGACAGCTCTTAACATTTATTTTAATCTAGGACTAGTCTTAAACCCTGTTCGGGAAACTGCCCCTATATTAATTAAAGGAAAAATTAAATTTACTCACGCTCAGGCCATCCAAGATATAGATGGGGTTTGTTTAGTGATGTGGATAATTGTGATGTTTTTATCTGCTGCTTGGACATTTTGACGGCACCCATTCACTACAGAGGATCCACTGGTGAGCAAGTGATATAATGATAAATTTCTAGATAGCCTGAGGGTGAGTAAATGTCAATTTTTTGGGTCTATTCCTTTAAAAATATCATAAAATATCAAAACGGATAAATATATTTACATTTAATTATCGGATAACTGTATTAATATTATAATAATATAGAAATCTGAATGAAAAAGGTCTGACTCTGTGAACTCTTTACAGCTGCAGCTGCTGCGGATATGGCGTATCATCATGTCCGCCCTCCTGTTGGATACTCGATTCCCAAACCCATCTCAGCACTGCTGATGAGAGGCTGGAATGTCTGTCCAGAGGTGAGTGACCCACATCCAGCCCAAAACATGCTCAGAAAATAAGGTAGTTTATGAAGAAATTAGAGTAGTTGTTTTCTACAGTTTAGATTCTAACTATTAGTTGATTGCTTTCTAGGTAAAGAGATGAGATAAACTACTCAAATGTTTGCAAGTACAGAAAGGGACAGTTTTACTTAACAGGTCAAATTAGAGTGAGAGTACAATTCTAAAACAGCGCAGATGGAAGGGAAAATTTCTGCAGGTGATTTACTAACAATGTTAAAATGAATGAGCAACACCTCATTTACGTATCGACCAATGCTATAAGGCAAGTCACCTTTATTTATATAGCACTTTACACATTGTGTCAAAGCACTTTATAGTATTAAATAGGAAAATATTGTGTCAATGTAAAATAAGAAGATTAAGCGCTCAGTTTTCAGTTAAAGGTATTTAATTATCAAATTCAGTGATGACATGATCCAGCTCGGTTCAGCATCTGTGCGATCAAATAGACATTAAGTGTCCCCAACTTAGCAAGCCAGAGGCGACAGCGGCAAGAAACTCCATCAAAGAAAAAAACAATGGGGGAAAACACACTCAGTCAGGGGAGCCAGCTCTTCTCTGGCCAGGCGAACCAGCATTTCAATTCCAACTGCAGCAACATTAGATTGAGTACCAAGCACAGCACAAATTAATAGTCCCGAATAAAGAATAAAGAAAAGAAGCCACAGTATGCTAAAAAAAAAAGATGGATGCCAAAAAATTTGGTTTCCTAGAAGTTTTGATAGAACTAATATTGCGTGATTCCTAGTTGAGGGTTCAAAGTCATCTTTTATGTGTTGCAGTAAATGAAAAAAATACAGACAGTACAATTTTAATTCCAAAAGACAGTTTGTGCTGATGCAAGCTGTTAGTTAAAGTGGCCCGAACCCAAAAAAATAAAAAGCCTAAACTAATTTCTTTAAAAAAAAAAAATTCTGTCACCTTGCATGGCCCCATTAAATCCATTCATTAACTACCTCTATGTGCCTCTGAGTCTGTTTATAATCAATCAGATTACCCAGAATGCCTTATCTCTGTAGCTCAGGACAAGCTGGATTTCTGCATCTGTTGATGAGCATCCAGTTGCTAGCCTACCGTGTCTCTCTACAACAAACCTATTCCAGGAGTTGTTTCTTATATACAGTGTATTTGCAATGTTCTCAGCGCTGGTCCCTCAGGTGCGTGCCTGAAACTGTGTCAAGCGTGCTTGTTAGGAATGTGCCCTGGTACCAAGTGCAGCTTGACACTATTCTCTAGAGCACAGAGCTTTTGCTGAGCAACACTTTAAATGAGCCAGGATGCTACCAGATTATACAGTGCTTTCATTTAATGTTACTAAAAGAGATGTTTTTAAACTAAAATATTAAACTAAATATTATTTTAATACATGACATTTTTTTTAAATAATGTAACTTATTCCTGTGATTTTCAGTAGCCATTGCTTCAGTCTTCAGTGTCACATGAGCCTTCAGAAATCATTCTGATATGTATATGTATATACATATATGGTCTTTGTAATTCATGTTTTTTGTGTGTCTCTTCTCTGATGAAGTACTGTGTCTGGTCTGTTGAAGTCCTTCATTCTGAATGATGCTTGGGCAGCGATCAGCGAGTCCTCTTCAGAGGAGCAACTGATTGAATAGCCAAAGATTATTTCCTGTACTTCAACCAAACCTCACTAATGAAAATCCCCTATTTGTGTCTCTCTCTGACAGGAAAGACCCGAGTTTTCAGAGGTGGTTGCCAAACTAGAGGAATGCCTGTGTAACGTGGAGGTAACTTGCATACACAAATCTACTATACGTTATTGTTCTGTTTGTCCAGTACTTATATTTCTATGTGTGTCCAGCTAATGTCTCCAGCCTCCAGTAACAGCAGTGGTTCTCTTTCGCCCTCATCCTCCACTGACTGCCTGGTAGCACGTGGTAGTCCTGGACGAAGTCACGTAGCTGCCCTTCGCTCGCGCTTCGAGTTGGAATACGCCCTCAACGCCCGTGCTTATGCTTTTTGGACCCAAAAGTACACAAACACACATTCTATCACAAACCTGCGATTGTGTATTTGATAGGAAAAGCCTCCCTCCAACTTATGGCCAAACTACATTAGTGAGAAAACATATTTGGATTTAAATAAGAGGCCATTATTTCATACCCATACATTAATGAGGGAGTCAGCTCACCTTGCTCTTTTGTTTGGTCAGTGCCATGCAGTCCAACCACTTCTGTCCAGTCTGAAGTGCTGTTGCTTGGAAACCGAGGCATGAAAACAAAATAAAGCAACTCCAATGAAACTTGCATGACGCTCACACTGAGAACCTCTGCTGGTGGTCACCTCTTAATTCTTTATGGGTGGTGATGAATGCGTTTGTGTTTTGGAGGAACCTGGCAACTGTCAACAAAACCGCCAACTGACAAAATTGCTAGAAGGGACTCCTACTTTGAAGCCTAATTTAGTCATAATCTTTGCAATATGATGTTTATTTTAACCAGATCTAGCAGTGTATGCAGTTTGGTGGTATGAGCAATAAATCAGGCTAAAGTGACACTGTGAATGACTATATAGAAAACAAAGTCAATAGAGGATCATCTGAGCAGGACAAAGCCTGCAAGGCCTCATTGAGCTGATATGACAACAACAAAGCAACAGAAGTGTATCCTATTTAGCATCATTAAAATTTCATATCGCAGAAGAATCATGCTTGTTCTGTGGTCTTTAGTGTAAACCAATACTAATCGCGTTGTTGATTCAATCCTCTCTTTTATTTTGACAGCTCTGGCCGGAGGTCTTCACAGGGCTTGTCCCTGGATGAGCTGAGGAGGAACATGCAGTTCCCACCCATCGACCGAAACGGTTCGTGTCCAACTGGAAATGACTGTGATTCATCTGTTTATATAACGGCTTAATGGAGGGCAACACTGTTTTTCGTTTACATAGAATATGGCAACAATCATGTTGATGTAATCCATGCAAATTGGTTAGTTAACATTTTCACAAAGACGAGAACCCTGTGTGCATTTCAGCACATGGTGCAACAAGTGGGTGGTTGTAATAAGAGTGCGTGTCAGTCACTGTGATCTGTGCTGTTCCCGCAGGATATGTGTCAGATCCCATGAGCACCATGCGTTTCCATTCATGCAGCAGCAATGGAAGTTTTGAGGACAACAACTAGAAGCAGCGACTCTCTGAAGAACATCACGCGCAAACACACTTGCCTACATGACATGTCTGATTACTGTAATTATGAGTTTTCAAACTACTATTCACATTGTTGTTGAAGGCGTAACGTTCAAAGAGTTCTGACTTGTTCTCAAATGGAACAACAAAAAACATGAATCAAAACCTTACAGTGAGTCATTTAGTGTTATTAAAAAAATGATGAATAATTCAGAGGTCAGAGAGCATGAACAGCTTGGAGTCAATTATTAGGCTGAACACATAACACTCAATTTGGATGATTTGGTTTTGATATGGTTTTCTTTTAGGCATTGTGTGTACTTTTGTATAAGAATCAAGATTTAAACATTATACATTTTCATTATACTTACAATTATCTCAAAGTTTTGGTTTCAAAGTCAAAACCTTTATTTTTATTGTTTTTTATATTGTGTTCCGTTTCAGTGTCAAGTAAGTATCTGGCAGAACCAGACAAATAAGTGTATTTCAGCATTTTATTCTAATTTCAAAAGCAAACCGCTTTTTTATACAAGTAAGCCAGCAAAACAAGAACTTGACAAGACCATGACTGATATCACTAAACAACACGGGCACTGTTAGAGCAATTTGGCCTAAACATCTCAAGTTTTGATTCGAACTCCCATGATTTGTATAAATATGACAAGAAGCAAAGAAGGTATTGCAGTAATGTTTGTGAATCCAGTGTAAAATCATATGAACACCAATAAACCAATGGCAAAAATCATCAAAGCGTTCATGTCATTCACATCACACTGTGCATCTGCATATTAAAGTGTTCTGGGTGCTTCTCAGGAATACAGGGGAAAGTGCAAGCATTGAGGTTTTATTTCAATTCTCTCAAGTTCAGTTTTGAAGTATGCTGGTATACTGTTAGTGCAGCTTGACCAACTGGAGGGCTCCGCATCATGAATAATTAAATTATTTGTGCTGTGCGAGTCCTACGGTGTCTATTTTCAGTGGGCCGTTGATAGCTTCCCTACCAAGCACACAGGACTCACTATGGGTCTTTGACAAGGAAAAGGAAGTGCCATTATTTTAAATCCATTAATATGGATCCGGTCCTGCTCCTGGAAACTCAATGTCTTGCTGAGTTCAGTTCAAACTTTCCCCAACACACCTGTCTGGAAGTTCTAGTAATCCTGAAGACCTTGATTAACTGCTTCAGATATGTTTAATTGGGGTTGGACCTAAACTTGGCGGAACAGGAGAAGGATTGGACGCACCTGGGTCAGCTGAAGGATTTACTATGGATCTAATAACTGTTCTCTGTGTGAGCAGTCGTTAATCTTGGATATCCTGCGGGCCCAAAAAACCTTGAGTCGTCCAATGAGAAAGTGCTTAAAGTGTCTCTGCTGCTGAGAGTCTGTTTTAAATGACCATCGATTACTTTTGCTCTCCTGTTTCCATCCGACTGTCTGGAATGGAAGTCTGCACTTGCATCTTGGCTTCCATTTTCCGATTTATTGATGATTGTGAGGTCTGTAATTTCTGTGATTGTTGGACTTTGAGGCTCGATACACTCTGTCTGCGATACTTGTTCTGGTTGCAAATTGTTTTCTGAACTCTCTAGAGTCTCTTTGTTACTTGCTTCCTCTGTCTGGGATAATTGTGTGGTTTCATCAGTCATATTTTGATTATTACTTCTTTCTGACTCTTTTCCTGTCAGGACGTCATTTGTTGGTGCATCCTGATGTTCAGTTTCAGATGGTCGCTCTTGAATGTCTTCAGAAGTTGCTGTTGTCCCTAGGTTTATGACATCATCTAATATTAAAGTTTCCTGTCTAGCAATGTCTTTTTGATCGGTCTCTTCATCATTACTCTGTCTTGACCAAGTAGTGACCAAAGAACCTTTAGTATCTCTAGCCTCCTGGACTCTTTCATCTTTGGTTGAGGTCTGCATGCTGTCTTTGGAGTGATTACTGTAAGCGTCTGCTTCCATGGCCTCAACTTTGGTCTCTGTTTGCAAGCTTTCAACTACAGACTCTGTGTTCTCATTGAGATTGTTCCCTGCAGGAGTTGCAGTTTCATCTGTTACATCAAAGCCCTCAATATCAGTACTTGTTGGTGCATCTGTAGCATTTAATACTTCTCCATTTAGCCTCTCCTCTGTTTCTTCCGAGATTACACCCTCTTCGTCTAGAGGCTCGATGAACGTCTGAAAATACCTTGATTCTTGGTGTATGTTAATCCAGTTACTTACTAGATCCACCCCAACTGCTTTATTTAAAGCTGCTGAATGAATGGCCAGATCTTCTGAATCGATGCTCAGAACTGGATCGTTGATTTTCTCCACAGGCTGTGATTTCAGTGAATGGGAAACGGATGAGCCACCATCATTATTTACAGAATTCACTTTCTTCTCCAAATGTTCTACAGGTTCACCATCCATTACTCCAGGAGCATCTCTACTTCCCAGTTCATTCTCTGTATCTTTAAGTTCTAACTCATTTGGTTCTTGTGCTTTGTCATTGTCGGTATCCTTATTGGTTATCTGAGAGGTTACATTTTCTATGAACGTTGTTGCAGATGTTTCTGATTCTTTATCAGCCTCTTCTTTGTCTGTTTTTTGATTGTCACTGGCCTGGCCCTCATGTTCATCACCCAATTGAGACTCTCTTTCTGAGGGAACAAGTTCAGCATCTGACTTGTTTTCATTCTCTTTCTCTTCTTCTTTCACATCATTATCAGTTTCAGTTTTTTCATTATTATCTATAACATCTTGAGCCCTGTCACCAGTTGTCTCACCCTCTGATTTACCTTGCATTTCCTCTTGGGGATATTCTTTTATGTTCTCAGCCTCCTCGAGACTCACTTCTTGCCTCTCTCCATTTTCAGCGTCTATGTTACTGTCTAGCAGGTCATTATTCACCCCAGCAGGTTCATCCAATTTTTCCTTGGTACTGGCGTCTGTGTCATCATTGGGTGCCCCCCTTGAACCGATTTCATTTGGTTCTTCCTGTGAAACAGATTCCTCATTTTGGTCCTCAAAGTTAACCTCTAGTTTCTGCGCTGTATTTTCGCCACAAACTGCCTCTTCTTTTTCATCTTCGGTCTCAGTCTCACTAATTTTGTTCATCTCTGTCACCTCTTTCTCTGGCCCTTCTACCAACTTTTCAGCTGTTTCTAGCTCATTCTCTAAACAATTTTCACCTGCTCCCTCTGCCACTTCATTTATCTTCTTGTCCTCCATCTCTGCTTCTTCTTCCTCTTTCTGAACCCCATCTTCCATTGTTTCTTCTTTAACATCTTTGGTTTCTCCTCCATTATCATCCTCACTGTTTGGTCTCTCTTGCCCTTCTTCCTCTGCCTCAACACTAAGCTTGTTTCTAACCTGTTCATCTTCGGTTTCATTCTGTTCATCATTCTCTTTTTCATTACCCTGTGTCCTCACATCTTGACCATCCTCTGACTCATTTAGTCTATTCCCAGCCTCACCAGACAGTTCTTCAACTTCACCTTCTTTACATTTTTCTGTACTGTCCTTATTTTCTTTCTCTTCTGCATTTAAATTACCGCCACCCTCTAACTCATTTTCTTTCTCACCGTCTTCTGTCTCTTCATGCCCAGGTTTTTCTGTCTCCTCTTTTTCCAGACTTTCACCTCTAACCTCTAGCTTTTCTTCAGCTTCTTCCTCTCCCTTATCTGATTTTTCTCCATCTTCCACCTTACCATCATCAACCTTGTCATCTGTGTCCTCTACTATTTCCCCAGTTGACCTATCAGCCCCAGCCTCATCTGCCAGGTCTTCTCTTTCATCTCTCTCTGTCTGTCCATCGCTCCTCCTCTCTATGTTCTGATCTACGTCATCAGCGTCTCGCTGCCTCTCAGTGTCTTCTGCACCTGTTTCTGTACCATTCTCTGTCTGAGATGCCTGACCCTCTCCCTCCATCTCTGAAATATCAGTGTGTGTATTTCCAGTGTCCAGCGTTTCAGCATGGGTCTCTGATTCTCGTGCCAATGATTCTTTATCTTCTTTAGAGTCTGTATTAACCTCTGCATTTGCATTATCCCCACCCATGACTTTCTCCTCCGCCTGCTCAGTTTCAGTTTTTACTTCTTCACTTTTATCTTGTTGTTCAACCTCACTTTGTTCTTCCGCCTTGTCTAAACTTTCAGCTCCCTCCTGAGTCTCATCTATTTTTTGTACGTCTTCTTCTGTGTGGAAATGAGGTTCCTGTGCATTTGTCTCTTCCGCAGGCTCACCCATCTCAACATCATCATGCGCCATTTCCTCACACACAACCTCCTGTGTGTTGGCTTCACTTTCATCCAGAATATCATGTGTATTTGATGTTTGTGGCGAAGTGATTTCAGCCATTTCGTTTCCTATAAAAAGTAAGCTTATAAGTAAACATATAACACACTATGGTCTGAGCACTACAGAAACTCATTTGTTGTGTAAAAATGTACCTTTAATAGTGCTACTAAGCCATTGAGCTTTATATGAGTGGACTGCATTAATTAAAAGACAGTTTGTTTTTACCTTGACCGTCCTGTTGGGTCTTTACTGAGGCCCCTTCATCTTCCTCTGTGCTTGTATCACTAAACTCTGGCTCTGAACTACATTGAGATTCCTTCAAAATGGCCTCAGCCAACTTCTCCTGCATTGACTTGGCTGTTTATATTCACGGGGAATGAGACATACATATTATATCCATAAAAAAATGTTAATGTTGCCTCATGAATTAACTTAATGAATAACAATAATAATTAGTGGGATGAATTTCATGCTAAACATATTTAGAAAACCCTAACCCTGTTTAGAAACAGAAGCAATGAAACAAAAATAATAGTGTAGATGAAACTGTTGCTCAAAAGTTTATTACCACAAACACAGCAAACAGCACAGCATGCAGCGAACAATCACTTAAAAGCTTTCACACAGGACAGGCGTCCAAAAAAGGAACCATGACCGTCTCTGATGAGAATACACATGCAACATATAAAGTATAACAATTAAGCCAAACAGAGTATTTAATCAAAGTGTGACAGAAAACAAATAATAAAATATTAGATGCACATTGATTCACACACTGAAATCAGAAACATCACTCAAAATCAAAAACTGCTCTGTATTCCCAGTATTTAAATCAGCAAATCCAACATGTAATGCATACTATATAGAATGGTTATAGATTGTTTTGCAGTATACTTGTCAGATTATGAAATATAACTAGCTCAAAAATCATTCATAGATCAGTTTATACAGAGCAGTATGCTTATGAAAACACATAACATGCTATCAAAAACACATTTGATGACACAAACCAATTAATACAATGTTGTTTGCCAGACCACATAGAGTTAAACAAATTGGGCTCTCAGTGGCCGTGGCAATTATACAGAGAGTAACATATGTTCTGCTTTTAACACAATCAGAACTTGAGTAATTAGTGAAGTCATGTACTTGTAAAAAAACATGCACTGTCCTCTCCTCAGGCGAGGTTAAGTAAAGTGTTTCAGGTAATATTAGTAATTCACTTATTAACATCTTTAAAGCTGAAATGGGTCTACTGGCATAAGAGAAAGTATTTTAGCATCCAACAAATGACACTTATTAAAAATGCAGTGTGAAGTAACCAAACACTTTTGTTTATCTTGCAACAATCCCAGCTGGTTTATTTGTGAATGAGATGAAACAGACCCTCCAGTTCTGATGTTGTAAAAGCCATCATGAATAAACACAAAAGATCACGACAGGCACACAGTACAAATTTCATGCAGACACTCACCTCTCTCCGGCTCGTTTTCTTGTGGCTTATCTTCTGGTTTGGCATCCTCCCCAGATTGCTCACCTTCAGTTCCCTCTTTCTTGTCTGTGTCTTCTGACATTTCCAGGTCGCTCTTCTCCATGCCATCTTCTGGACTATCCTGTGTCCCAGAGTCCTCCGCGGCAGCTTGAGGCAATGTAACATCGCTGGACTCTGTGGCCTCTGCCTCCTCCGGTTTGGTCTCAGCTGTGGTGAGAACTTCCTCTGCGTGTAAGCTCTCCTCTGAAACCTCAGCAGTGGTGGCTTCTTTGGTGTTCTCCACAATTTCTCTTTCACTGTCAGTGCTGGACAAGCTGGACGTTCGACCAGATGAGACAGATGATGATCTTTTGACCTCTAAAAGAAGACAACAAATAATCTTTTGAGTATTAGGTGTTTATGATCACAGATAGTGTATATATATATATATATATATATATATATATACACAAAGTAATATGTACTAGACATACTGGCATCATCACTGTCAGAGTTGCTTTTTTCTTCATTTATCTCATTTTCATCCCTGGTCTCAGTTTCTTTTTCTTCTCCATTAGCAACAGGTGAAGGATTTTCCTCTACTTCATCACCATCTTCAACTGGCCCTTCATCATCTGCCTCAAAGTCCTCCTCATAGTCTATACGAGAACACATAAATGTTCCTTTAAAGATGCATTCAGATAACTTCTGTGTATTTAACATATAGGTTTTATCAGTATAATATGGGATTCAAACTGATGGCCTTGTTTTGCCAGACTCATGCTCCACTGTTCTTCTACTGTTAATTTAATAGTTAAGACTTATTCTATAGTACAAATGCCCTGCAGAGGCATCAATCAAGTATTGTGTTTTAGAAATCAGCAAACCCATAGAGTTTATACCGTCTTTGGTCTTTTTCTTTTGCGTAGTTTCTCCATTAGCTTCTGTCTCCATTTCCTGAAGTGTGTCAGGCTCTGCATTTGAATGCGTTTCTATATCCTCATCTACATCTGTAGCATTCTTAGCATCAGAGAATTTAGATGGCAGCTCCTCTTTTACTCTTTTTTGAGGAGGGGTGGGTTTTTTGTCCAAGCCCATAGCAATAATACACCTGAAGAATGACATCAGACAAAATCATAATGCATCTTAATTAGTGGCCGACCAATGTGGGGTTCACAGCCAATAATGATAAATAAGGAGTGTGGTTGTCAGTAAGATTTTTTTAATCCCTAACAAGGCTGTATTTGGTCAAAAACTGAAAAATAAAAACCTGTAAAATATTATTACAGTTTAAAATAACTGTTTTATATTTTAATATGTTTTAAAATACATTTTACTCCTGAGGTAAAGCTGTATTTTCAGCAGCAATTATTCCAGTGTTTCATGTTCCCTCAGAAAATCATTCTGATATGCTTGTTGTGCTTCTTAATGTTTTTGGGAATACACTTTTTATGACTTATTATGGTTATTAATGTATTTACTTTCACTTTTGATCAATATAATGCCTCTTAGCTGAATAAAAGTAATATAAAAAGTACTTGTTTTTGTATGTACTTAAGTAAAAAAGTACTGCAATTTCTTACGGTCTACTTAATTTTATATAGCACATTTTTTTCATAATCTTACTGCTCAAAATACCTGGGATTTTTGACGAGCATGATGCAATAATGGGAATGTGAAGCTTACACTGCAATGTACCCGAAAGAAAACAGATTTAAAGGTGGTCTATGTGATCTTGCAAAACACTATGGGTGCAGGATGTACCCCAAACAAAAACAAACTTCGGCCAACCAATCGGCAAGAAGAGGTGGGGTTTAAAGCGCACAAACAAACGTCGGCCAACCAATCGGCAAGAAGGGGTGGGGTTTAACATGCATTGTGTGATGCATACGGTTTGAGATAAAAATAAAATCGAGCTAAAATCCTGCAACATCGCATAGAGCACCTTTAAGAGTCCAGTTTTCACCAGTAAGAAAAAAGTGTTTTGAAGGGTAGGCTATTGTTTTGCAGAACATCACAAAATGTTATATGTGACATAAGTATAAGTTAGGATAAACATTTCAAACCTTGTCTGTGTTGTAAACACTCCTGGCCAAATGTCCCCAGAGGGCATTACTTCACCATGTACACACAACTGTTAATTACTGTAGTTGCCTGAATATGAAATCCTTTTTTTCCCCCTCAGATGTTATATATAAAAAATATTTGGACATTATCTAAACATGACTATAAATTAGCACTAGCAAACGTGTTAGCTAACAATCAGCATTAACATTAGATAACAATATTTAGACCTACTTATTTTCAGTATATGGTTATGAATAAACATTCATATCTGTCTTCTCGGCTAGTTGAT
The DNA here is from genome assembly GCA_032361065.1 of Enteromius trimaculatus. Lineage (NCBI taxonomy): Eukaryota > Metazoa > Chordata > Actinopteri > Cypriniformes > Cyprinidae > Enteromius > Enteromius trimaculatus. Next base: position 69,611 of record JAUMHP010000193.1, on the reverse strand, counting down.
CCAAACAATATAAAAAATGTATACAGTTGATAAACAATATAAACACAGATATATGAACGTTCTTTGACTTAGAGACACTGATGTTGATGTGTCTGCATTCATTTCAGATCACCCTTTACTGCTGTGTAACAAACTGACAATTTTTACCTAAATATGATTTTCAGTTAATGTAGTAACTTCACGCATCATCAGTCGCGTGCGCCAGTTGTTCGGTTCACTCGAGACTCGCTGTGAACGGATCGTTTGAATCAGTGAGCTGTCGAATAGCGAACAGTTGCAATCGGATCGTTCCAATTCGAGAATGAATCGTTGGGTGCGATTCGCTATCCGATTGAACAGGTTCATTAAAAAGAATCAGTTTGTTAATGAATCGCTCGTCTGCGTCTCGCTCGGAGCACGTGATATATAAGTAACGATATGTTTTATGAAATGTAGTGAAGTAAGAAGTACGATCCTTTGCTTAGGAATGTAGTGAAGTAAAAGTAAAAATTGCTAAAAATAAAACTACTCCAGTACAAGTACAGATACTTGAAACAGTAACGAATTACAACTACTTTGTTACTGTCTACCACTGATATTAAAATCAATTTTCATTACTTGTAGCATGGAGAGGCTCCATCCACACCGCAAAATCCAAAGTGTCCATGTCTGCCCCCAAGCCGAGCGCCTTTCCTGTGTTTGAACTCACAGCAGGAGCTGAGCCGATCTACTTGTAGGCCATTCAGAAAGAACGTAAGACTAAAGGGAAATCCCTGGTGGCGTCTTGACACAAAATGGAAGACTTCTACAAGCAAAAAAAAGTTCATTTTCATTTGCCTTTGATGATTGTGTCTTAAAATCAAAGAGAAAAATCACACAATACATGCATAATATATTCTAATATATGCGACACTACCAAGAAAGAACCACTTACTATCAAAAAGCCCCAGATCAATAGTGTAACTCAATTCATGGTGTCCTTAAAATATGAATTACAAAGCACAGAGACCTACACTGACCTCCTTCTCTCAGCTTCCCTTTGTAGACACAAAGGTTCTCTCCTCCACAGTGCTGCTGGAAGACCTTCACTTCATCTCTCAGGTCCATCAGATCATGGGACAGATGAACACTCTTCCCAAAGTACACCATGCTTACTAACACTTTACTCTGGGCTGATGTCCTCTGGAGAGAAGACGGCTGCAGACGGAGGAATAGCAGAGCGTAGAACAGAATATTTTTTTGATTGAAGATTTATTTTAATGCCAATAACTTTAATGTACTGACCTCTGTAGCAGCTGTTGGTGCCGTAGTGGGTCTTAACTTTCGACCCCTGAGAGTGCCGTTCGTCCTCGGCCCTCTTTCTTTTTTCTTTGTGAGGGGCGGCACAGGGGTCACATAATTGTTAATGACAGGAAGACGGTAGGGCGAGACAGTGCTAGATAAGTCTGTTATGTTCATATGTTTCACGGCATCTCTGTCCAGCTATAAAACAACACAGAGACACAGAAATGTTTTTTGTTATAGAGTTATTATTATTAATTAAAACATTTAACATGGTAAAAGAAAAAACTATATATGTGTGTGTGGGTGCTAGTTTATAGCTCTGGAAACCAGTTCTTATAAAACTTAGTTTTTCCTATAAATCTGTATAAGAAATAAAACAAATACAAAGAGACTAACTGTTTACTTACAGTAAAAAAAAAAAAAAAAAACTTAAGTAAAACAATTACAATTATAAATCAATTTTTACATTTTATAAGAATTTTATATTGCAATTTTTATAAAAATGTTTAAGTGTGATTTGTGCTTTGTAAGTGACCTGTGAAGAGGAGCTTTGTAACTGAACATGTATTAGGATCTCAAGATGGTCTCACTGTATAACTGAGGGCTTGATCGGTGTCATTGGAGGAGTCCCGGTCCCGGAGTCTGTGTCGAGGAGAGGTTCTTTTCAGAGAAGCTGTGGCACTGTTGCTGTTCAGGGGCTTAAGTCGAACAGGCTTCTGCATCTTCCCTGGAGCTGTGTTTGGTCTGGAGGAACTCGGCTACAGGAGTTAAGAATAACTCACTTACCAAATGTGAACGTTTGTATTGTGCCACATCCTACTAATGCAACACTTTTGCATTATAAAAAAATAAGTTATATATATATATATACACACTAACCTTTACTTTATTGTAATTAATTTTGCAGTAAATACAAACCTCCAGTAAATAAATGTATCGTTGAAATATATAAATGAAAAAATTCTGTCACAAAAAATCTAAATGCATTAATTACAGTTAATGTAAGTAAAAACTTTTTTTGAATAGGATTTAAAGGCACAATATGTCAGTTTTCGCCACTAGAGGTCGCATTTTCAGAACAATAACAGAGGCGAAGTTCGATGGCGCAATGACGTGGCGTTGAACTTCACAAATCCTGTTCACGGATGAAAAGCTCATTTATAGTGGAGTGGAGAGTGGAGTCTCTGTCCAATCCAGTGTTTTCGCAATGTTGTCTCCATTTCGGAAACGCCACAACGAAATTTGTTCTCGCTTTATATCGTTGACTGTTCCAATATCTTTTTGCCTCGGTTTGTATGCATCTCCATTTTTTGGGATTGTGGAGTGTAATCATGATCCGTGATATGGAAATGCACAATAAATAACTACCACGGAAACCGAGGATAGCGCATATATTACGTCATTGATAGGCAACAAGGAACAGGGACGGTTCATTATTTAAATCTGGAATTTCTTTGAATTTACAACTGCATGAAATATTTAACACAGTGCAAGTGGTTTTTAGATATTTTATTACAAAGATCTCACATATTGTGCCTTACAAACAATATGAGATCTTAACGTGGATTTGCAAAAATATATCTATAGAAACCAGAGCAAACAATAAAGCTCATGTGTCATCAATTTGCTGGAGCAGTAACTCTCCAGGCAACTAAAACGTCAACAGGCAAACATCCATGAAGGGAACAACCACAACACTTCATATCACCTTCTGTTAAACATGTCAGAGCCCGATAAGCAAACTGTTATCTGAATCTACAAATTTAGCAACCATGAAGACTAGCAGGATAACTATCTAGAGTCTAGAATAAACGCAAGCAGATGTAAAATTTATATCTTGTGAATTTTATTTGACATTTACTTTAAGCATTATACACTCAAATAGGCCACTCACAGATTCTGTTGACTCAGACTGATCTCCCTCTGGCCCAGAATGCCGTGTGTGTGAGTTCTTTGGCCCGGTGGGTGGCCGAGGTGACAGCATTAGCATTGGTTCATCCTCATATCTCTTGGTGCGCTCAGCCTAACATGAAATGCAAAAAGTTAAATCAGAAAATTAACTTCATTATCATGTCACCAAAGGAGTTCTGAAAAAAGACAAACCTTCATTTTGTGGATTCGTTCCCTCCGTGCAAATTCCTCAAGTTTTCTCTTGATTTCAGTTTGATGGAGGCGCTGAATTAACAGGGGAAAAGTGAAACAACATATAGAAAATGTATGGACGGTAGAGGCTTTCATACATTTTATCTGATTTTGTAAGAGGTCGATAAGTCTATCCCAGTTTTTTGTCATATGCACTTGCACATGAATTATAGAATAGGATGAATACATAGTGTTAAAAGATTATGCAGACACACACACATATATCTATATTAAGTTTGTGTGTGTGTGTATAATTTTCTAGCTTTATCTTAAATGTTGACATATATATATACAGTATATACATAAATACATGCATAAACACAATTAGTCATTTTAATCTATTTAACCCATATATATACTAGTAAATTCTGACTACTGTATATATATATATATATATATATGGATACACCTTAATAAAATGTCCACCATGGTCACCACCCATCTTGAAAAGTGCCCCCCCTCACATACACTAATGTGCCACAAACAGGAAGTTTGATGGCCCACCCAGTATATCTGGTTAAAATATATTAAAATGACTAATTGTGCTTAATTTAAACTAACTGCATTTATCTGTGTATTTAAAGGTTTCTGCCTTTAAACACTGAATTGCTGCCCTTTATATTGTACAAATCAAATTATGTGTGCAGAATATCTGACACCAGTACCCTTACTTTTTGACACTACACAATGGCCAAGGATAATAGAACATCTGATAAAGCACCTGCAGACTGTATAATGCTCTCACCTCCATGTCTAGCACCTTGTGAAAGATGGCCTGAGCTAGACACTCCCGCACATGTCTCTGATGCGCTCGCTGGATCAGCTTGTGCTTGTACTCCTTATCAGGAACAATCCGGCCGCTCCGAGTGATCTGAAGCACATGCACCTGCATTTAATGACTGATGCATCTGCTCTCGTATAAAATAAAGTGCTTTTCCTTTCATCTTTTAACGGGTTATCTAAAGTGATCCTTATGAGAATACTAATTACATTCTATAACTCAAACTCAACTCATGTTAGTTTGTAAATATTTCAACTTTTTAGAATGCTCTAAACTCTCGGTTAATCTCGGTCAATAACCATAACATCATTTTCTAGCTTAAATGTGCACATACCAGCCCGACTTTCTGAAGATGTCTTCGGATTCTTGAATTGTTGAAGTATCCAGTCAGATGTTTGTCAGTTAAGCTGTTGTAAGCTGAGATAAGACTACATGGACAAAAAACAGCAACACTTTATTACTGAACTTTGGTCATGACGTTACACTGTTTGAATAAAAAAAAAAAACCTGCAAGTATCTGCAATCCCAGTGAAAACACATTATAACACTCATACATCTCATCCCAGGGATGATGGACTTGTAATGTAAAGACAGGCCTGGCCAGACTGATGGGATGATTCAATGATCCTCAAGGCCGCCAGTGCCAAGGAATTCAGCTTGAGGTGAACACTCTACATCTGTGTCAAGTGTAGTCTTGGAAATGCTCGACTGTTTGTCTGCCTGGCTTTTTCCGATACAGATTTGATTTCTCTCAGCGTTTGTAAAGAAGACAACACAACCTGTACACCAATCCCCAGGCCAAGTAGATACCATTACCGGTGTCTGGTTTCTATTGGAATTGAGTGTGGATGGATAGCACACTTAACCCATGGCCCCCCTCCTTTGAATTCATGTCTCTCTCTAAAATTGTTCAGAAATAAAACATAATGCCTCTGAAAGACAGTCTACATACGAACATATGGATTCATTCTAATTGCACTTAAATATAATTAATTTTGTCTTAATTATCAATTAAGACATACAATTAATTTGACAGCTACAGATTGGAGACATGTTTAACAAGTAAACAACATTCCATTGATATACAATAAACAAGTTATGCCTGAACAATATAGCTTGTCCATTAAGGAGTGGTTGGTCTCTGTTGTTTTATCTCCACAGTAACAATAGCTTTTTGGTCATAGTGTCATGCCATAAAATAAAAAAACCTGAAATGCATATTGCTTGGTAATACAGCTAGCAGTGTAAGACAGGACAGTAGTTAGTTTAAGAGCATTTTATAGTACATTACAGTCAACGCTGCAACTTGTTCTAGCTTAGTTACTCACCCTGGGTTTAGATGACTCATTTTGTCGGTGCGCAGTGCTCTTTGATATGAATCTAACAATCAAGCGATAACACGCGAGCTTTCTTTAATCCAGAGGACAATAAAACTATGTGTGCATCTGTCTGCCCGGCTCTGAATACTCAACACCTTTCCTCGCGCGGAACTGATGACAGCCAGCGTTGCCATGGTGAATCACGTGACGATGCCCATACTCGGCATGCTTTGTGCTTTATTTAAATGCTACATATAATATTAATAATTTTAATAATTGTCATAATATATTACATATTCGTGATATAATTAAAAACAAAGGGCTTGGTAGATTGAAATATAAAAGTTGAATAATGGAAATAAAGCAATCATCACGTCATGCATTGTCTATCAAATCACTTTTGTCAAATTGTATGGTTTTGAAGATTTATTAGGCCCAAACACAAATTTGGTTTATTTCGTGCAGATACTGTGTGGATCAGATTACAATCAGCCTTAAAGCTGTACGTTAACGCCCTCTAGTGTTTCCACAGGGGATTTCAGAGAGTAAAATAAGTGTTGAGCTTTTTTATTCATATCAATGGACGCAAACAGATGAGCAGATGGAGGGCATGCTCCACACGGAACTTATTTTGCTGAACCAGCGAGGTAAACGATTTAGCCTATGTCATGTAACTTCTACTCAGTACGTGTTTTTGGACACATACCCTTTTTTTGTTAAAAGACATTCAATGTAAAAGTTATTGCATCCAAAAGTAAGGAGTTGTATTGTTTTGTCTCCAGAATTGGAGTTGTGCAACTTTGATCCGAAACAACGCGAACAGAGGCCTGTGTGTGAACCCTGCAAAATGGTCACTCATTTCAACTTGAGCAAGGTAACACATATTTAATGCATCCTCTGTAGATGTTTTTAAAGTATAAAGGTTGCATTATACTAACCCAACAAAATTAATTTCAATTTTCAGCAATTCAGAAGAGAACACAGACATTTGGTATGGAAACTCATTGAAATCTTGGCAACTTCAAATTCATCCTTGACTACTTAAACCACCCACCGCCCCACCTAGATTTCTAACACATAAAAAAGGTCAACAATTAAGAGAGGGTGACATTGTTGAATTAGGAAAATTGAGGAAAAAGTATGCATCACATGCAATTTTGTCCATGAACTCATATTGTTGTAAACCAAGAAACTTAAAAACTTAAGAAATGGCTCCGTACCATGAAGCTGGTTTCACTGGTTAGCAAGGTAAGTTTGAGTTTAGTTTGCACCAATTCTAGGTTTTAGGTACCATGAAATAGATTTGGCTTTTAGCAGTGTTCATTGCCATAGTAACTTACAGGGCAGGTTATGTTCAGGGTTAGAGATTTCAAACTGAAATTTGACCAATCAGCTTCAGCAAAGTGACACATCTCTGATGCAATAAAACCATTCCTCTAGCTTCTCTTACTTCAAATTAAAGGATGCTACATAATAAAAGATTTTTTAAGATAAAATTGTCAGATTTTTAGAGATTGTTCTTTTTACAATTCTTATATAATTTATATATTATCTTCTTAATCCACTACACAAGCCAGATTAGTTTGATAGCAATTAAGCTTTTATTTTAAATTAGCAAATAGATAACATGCAGTATAAATAATCAGAACCAAGCCTGAGTTGACAGATAATGTTGATGACTAGCTTCATGGTACCGACAAGCCAAGTGTCAGGATCGCCAGCAGGGCACTCCACCCAGGACTCTTGCCCATTATTGGAATTACTCTTTTGCCTTTGCCTGGATTGAACTGTTTGCTGGTGTTTGACTGTGCCTGTTTGACCTTGTTTGTGAATAAAGTGTTTGCGTTTGGATCTGCCCTCGACTCTCAGTCTTTTGTAACACCCAGACTGGAGTGGTTTGGTTTAATCCTGTAACCCTGAGCTTTCTTTAGCCACCATCATAGTACGGGCCCCTAGTGTGTTTGATTAGGGTTGAAGCAAAACTGTGCAGAACTGTAACCCTCCAGGAATTGAGTCTGAGACCAACGGGTTAGCGGTACAGAACATTCACGTTCCAGCCCTGTTTTGACCTATTTTACAGCACCATACAGTTCTAATGAATTTATTCTTTATTGGAATCAAAATAATGGTTACGAACCACAGAAACCACTGACACTAGACAAAACAATATATAAAAAAGGAGAAATATGCAATTACTTAAGAGACACTGTACTTATTTTTTGCATAAATAGGCTTGTAACCAGTTGCTTTAGTATATAACTGTACTTATGTATCATGCAAATATGCTAATTACAATATTACATGGCCAAAACATGTATCAGGCACCAGTGTTCCTGGTCTAGGAGGAATACAAAGGAGTAGTGGTCATTTTAAGGACCAAACTTTGGTAAACTTTTATTAATTTTTAAGTACATCTGTTACTACTGTAATTCACTGAGAAACCTTTTGTTAGAATTTTTTTGGGGTCAAGCCATATTTGCAGCTGACTATACATGCTCATTTGTAGTTAGTGTATTTTTAATATATTTTTTCAAAATACATTTTCCCCTTTTATGTTCAAAACTTTAATTGCTCATAAATAAATAAATTAACTGTAATTAATTAATAATTAATTAATTTAACATCAACGTTTTACAAAAGTCAAGATTGAATAGATTTGGTCAAATTTCCATGTTAAAAGAAGATATGCAGGCTGTTAAAGGCAATGCTGGCTGATTAGATGGCAATGCTTACCTAAAATGCTAAACGATTGCCCTCTCTCTTTACAGTTCCCACATCTCAGACCTCAAATACATGAAATATTACCCTTTTTTTTTTTTAAGTAAAGACTAATGAAAATACTATACAAAACTCCAGGGTCAGATGCAGGACAAACATTTAAGGATTTATTTGATGTCTTTACATTGTATAGAGCTTTAAAAAATAATGTAAAAACAATTCGGGACATCGGAATTCAACTTCTTAAAAAAAAAAAAATTCATATAAGCAATTGATTTTTAACCAGTATGTATTACCAACACATTTTTAGTTTAAAATGTACCATTTTTCTTCACTGGGTTTTCTCATTGTGTAAAATTAAACTAAATTTTATTTGCATAATAAAGTGTGTTTGGGGCAATGAAAAAGAAATGTAATAATGGGAGTAATAATAATAATAATAATATATATATATTCCATTGAGTTCCATTGCCTTGAGTTTTTCAATGAGAGCATTTTCACACAAAAGCCTTGCTAGCCTTTTTCTGTAGGCAGAGGTGGTCGAAGTACACAAATCGAGTACTTGAGTAAAAGTACAGATCCAACCTATAAAACATTACTCCAGTAAAAGTAAAAGTGCTCCTTTTTCGATGTTACTTGAGTGAAAGTACAAAAGTACTTGTTTTTTTATGTACTTAAGTAAAAAAGTACAGCAATT
>JAUMHP010000193.1:35635-60591 GCA_032361065.1 Enteromius trimaculatus | reverse complement strand
TCAAACCAGGTTACAATTCTTCTATAAATGCTGATTGTTTTAAAGCAGTGTCAAATTTATAGATTCATTTAACTCAATTAAATGAATTGTTGTTTCAGTTTAGTAACTGTGTCAGTATTGCAAAATTCATCAATTATGAAATATGTTCACATTATTTTATGCAACAGCACTATGCAACTTTTAATTTTATTTTATTTGCGAGTATGTGTTTGTGTGTGTATCTCAAATGAGCAGCCCTGGTTCATCTTGTTCCTGAGATAAAACCTGACAAAAAAAAGGGAAAAAACCCAACAATTTTAGAACATAATCAGCTGCATGCTCAGTAATGTGGACAATGTACTGGTGTTACATCAACTCCTGCCTAATATAATTTTCATGATCTCATCTGTTCTAATCCTGAATGACTTTCTATCTTGTATAGTAAAAAAGCACCATTTCTGAAGACTGTGGTCATTCTTTCCAATGTAAGTATAATGAATGGGGACTGAGGCTTTCAAGCTTCAAAAAGAAAGCTTGTTGATTTCACAAAATTACTCTAAAAGTATCTAAGAGGTGGTCTACTTGCACTATATATAAGTGTTTTGAAGCCATACAATAGAGAAAAACAGACTGAAATTAAAGTCAAATCATAAAGCAAAAGTAAAAAATGGCATTTACATTCAGCTTGAATCAAACCAGACAAGATGTTTTGTGTAAGTCTTGCATACAGGCCCAGCAGTGATGCTGTCTATTAAGTGAACCTATACAACTTCCTAGTCATTTACAATGGCACTGGAAAAAGAGATGACACCCATTATGAGCCATTCATCCCCTAGCATGGCATTTGAGCAGAATCCGTCATTGTGTGTCCCAGACACACAGTAGAGAGCTCATTCTTAACTCTATGGCATGTGCCACTGAGAGCTGCTTTGTACCAGAGGCAGTGGACATGAAAGAGAATCTTCTGTGTCAAACTCTTGAGAGATAAAGAGAGACTATCATGAATGCACTGACTGTCCTCTCTATTAGCTACATAATTCCAGGCATCTTTAATGTACCTCTTGCAGCAAGCTCTGAAGCAGGAGTATAATTTGCTTTCTGTCCTTAAGGGAAGATTGTCCTGTTGAGGAACTGTTAATAAGATCCTTCCTCGTCCGGAGGGAGGCTTTTTAAAATTTACATCCGCATCGGGCCCGGAACCCAGCGCAATTCAGCTTCTCTACTTCTTGCCAAGAGCTTTAGGACAAAACTGCTCAATCTTTTTAACCAGCATTTTCTTTTGATGGCAAAATATGCTGGCTATAAAGGGTTTTATCAAAGGATGAGAAAATAAGTTCAGAAAAGTAGGTAAAAAGCAGTTAGATATTCTTCATTCTTCTGTAGAAGCTCTATAAGGAGCATCTGAAGACCGGTACTATTAAGCTATATGGCAGATAAGAATGAAGACTTCAATTTCAAGTGCATTTCTCGCACAAAGCTATTGTACGACTTCAGAAGACTTGGAGTTCATATTATGAAATTACTTCTTTTAACACTTCTACTACATTTAACATTTTTCCAATAAAATTAAGTCAATTAGTTTTTCCTATACAGAAAGGATTCTTACCTATAAATAAACCTACTACTACGGCAGCATTTTTACATTTTACCTTTCTAGTGTTTTTCATCCTTTTTGTACATATATATGGTTACTGTATGCTTTCACTATACTGAAAACTACTACTATTAAGATTTAAATACTATATTTCAAGGAAAAATAAAGCAACTATAAATGTAAATGATGACAAATTTTTCATTTTTGGGTGAACTATCCCTTTAAGCACAGTGTTGTAGACAGATCCTAATCTTTTTAATTTATTCTAGGGAGTCTGAATCTCTCACTTTCATATTCTTTCTCTCTGAGCTGCAGTTCTGGATTGCATCTGAGATCAGACAGAACAGCCGACCCAAACACAGGTCAGAACAAGCTCCGCCCCCATTCGCCTCCCAGACGTTTGAAACCTTACAGTTCCACTTCGAATGAACTGCAATGACAGAGCGTTCCTTTGTAAGTCATCTCAGTACTGTAGTCCCACCGGCATGATACCAAGAACAACAAAAACATACCAAAATCTGTTTCAAATTTGGAAAGGAACCAGATGCTAGATTGATGCTCTGACAAAAAAAACACAAGCTACCGCGAAACAACCATATGCTTCCACATCACATCCGCCAGCTTTTTTTCTTGATTTGGGTATCTCTCCACCGACTATTTCCCAATTCCAGCTGACAATAGCTGTGATTGACAGGTGGCTCGTGGGAACTTAACAATACATGAGGCAAAGGCCAAAGAGCTTGACCCTGCCCGCGCGAGACAGAGAAACAGCTGCTCCCTGCACTATTTACGTGACAAAGAAAACGCCATTCTTTGACACTCCAACAGCACTGCCATGGAGAGCCATCTAGGCGGTAAAAATAGATATTAAGATGCAGTATATCACATGATAATAATTACAACTCTATTTAGATGGTTGTGCTGAATGGCTGTGGGTGCGTAGGCGTACCAGATGCATCCCATTGGCATGATTATGTGTTATAATTAGACAGATTGCCTCTGAGAAATATTTAGTGTAGTTGTGTTAAATTGCTAGAGGGGTCTGTGAGTGCTTTGCTCCAGCTCACAGGGGATCGTGAAGAATTGGTTTCCAAAACAATGTAAAATGTCTCTGATGACTCTGGAAGAATGTGAAGTAGATTAGAGACTGACTGCATTCCTAATGCTTTAATAAGTTCTCAAAATTATGTACCAGATGAAATAATTATTTTCAAATGTGGTTTATATTTAACTGACTTTTAATGATTTGTATAGTGCAGTGGTTCTGGATTGTATACTTGACACTTATTGGACGGCACATTAAGTTTGTTTACTAATTGTTAATGTTTGGTTGATTTGCTCATTGTTTCTCTGCCTCAAACACATACTAGGATTCACTTTAAACTAATATATCAAAGGTGGTTTATGCTCCAAGTTTTACCAACACAAGTGATGGAGAAGGTAGAGCAGAAGTAGAGCAGGACTCAACTTGACTCGACTACCAATATGGAGCGCACAGCATACTTCAAAACCAACAGCGTCTCTGCAACCTTCAGCAATTCTATCGCTGTCACATTATACAGACACACTTTGATAACAGACTTCGCTCAGCCTATTAAGAACGACCAAAACAGCATTTCAGATGCAGTGCAGACGCTGGTTCGTCAGGTTTTTCCATCCCATCGTGCAAAGTCACATGACTTTTTTGATAAGCATGGAATTTATTTGGTTAATGCGTTTCCAATCGTAGTTTATTTGCACTATTCTAATCGGATAACACATTTTTATAATTTATGGACATTTTGGCATTTCAATCCAGTAGTTTTTATGCACTATTCCCGAAAATGGTGATGGTGAAAACTATTCCTGGTCATGTGATGGCAATATGCTGGCATTCAGGGGTGACCCACTCCATAAAGTTAAATCATTGTTCACAAGGAAAACAACTATACATTTATTAATTTTTCTAATTCAACTTATGTCGATAAAAACATCAACACCAATCAGAATTCACCTGACTTTAACACAATTCAAGCATTTAAAGCAGTAGAACAAGAGATCATGTGATGACTAAATGGAGTGGAGACCCATTACGCACGTGCTAACTTTGCCAAGTACTATGTGCCCCTAGGTCAACATAATTTGTTGAACCTGGGACAAGTTTCTAATGCAAAAATATAGTCTTGACCATATCTCTACACCTAAACCCACCCTTACACATGAGTGATGCTTAATATCAGAGGAAATGATAGATGACTGACACTGACCTACAAGCACCGAACACTGATTGTAAGCCTAAACTTCACAAAAACTGTAAACTGTTTCTTCAAATCTGATTGGTTAATCACAATGTTGACCCAGGGACATCTTGCACTTGGCACAATCGGGTTAGTGGACCTATTGCATATAGAATAATATATTGTCTAAAAAATTGTTTACACCATGGACTCCAACTATATCAAGTTTTAATAATTGCTCCTGTTCATATATCAGTGGAAACATGTTTAGAATAGAACAGATTCTGGTAAGATTCTGGCAGATAAACGATAAAAACATCACCTACCTTCCACCTCCAGCATTTAAAGCATAAGTTATAGACAGGTATCGTTGTAGTTATTGTGTTTGTTGTTAATAGGTTTTAATATGCCCTCAATTCTTGTGAAAAAAAAACCCATTTTATCATATTTATGAATTAATTTCTTTGTGTGTACAATTCATAATTAGCAAAAAAATATAAAGTGCGTCTTTAAAAGCTATGTTTAAACTAATAAGACGCCAACTAACGTTACAGTAAATAGCATTCAGTTATTCTATGGTCTGCCCACATAGGCTGGTTGTGTACTGTAACAGTACCGTTAAACGAGGGCTTAACACAGGACAAAGACACAAAATCCTCTCAATATGAAACAGCTTGCGCAATAAACCTCTCGTATGTTTCCTATCATTTCAATTCTTTTTCTTTTTGGACGCTTTCCAGTTAACTTCAATGACGTAACAATTAAATCCTTTCCGAATTACAAAGACACAAAATCCAAACCTGCAAAAACAAAGTAATCAGGATGAAAACATATCGGAGGATCTATCGTTCAACACAGAGGTCCTTGAAATATTTACTGCGCGAGAAAACAGCCAGACACTTACAGTAATGAATCGGGTTGACACCAGCACCGCTGGGTCAGTTCCCTTTGTCAATGGTCTTAGGTTACTGCAAAAACTTGATTTGACGCGATTCCCAGGTTGCTTACCATAGTATGAAGGGGGGATTGCACTTTTCCTTGCCATTGCACCTCCGACGAGCGGTCCGCGTGTGTCTTTTGTTTATGTGATTGCATATGAAGCCGTGGACGTGTATAGCGTCTCTCGCGCTCGTCCACATATAAAACGCGAATCTGTGATTTGCTGGGCCACGCAACGCCGCGTCACTGTGTTTACAGCGCCATCAGCAGTGCGAGACACTGCGCACAAAGAGGCGGTCCGTTCTGTGAGTGACGTCTCAACCGTCCAATCGCAGACTGCCATCCGCTTCCAAAAGCCAATCCAAACTCTGGAGGCGGGACTTGCTGCTGTACTTGTGGGAAAATAAAAGAAAGCTTGCAGCCAGGCACAGGAAAAACACTTCAGTGAACACAAGAGTTCGAAGGAAATCAGCTGAAAACAATGTTCCTGTGTTACAAATTCCCTTGCTTACACAATAATAGTCTGAGTATTTTTGTTCAGTGTCGCCTTGCGGAATGTACCACAATGATAGGCGACCATGGAACTATATATATCGGGTAGGAGTAGGCTTTTTAGTAGTTCCAGTTAAATATTATTCTTGAGGAAGTTCAAATTAAAATTGTATTTCACTTTTTTTCCTCGGTAGGCTATTAAGTTGTTTTCCTCATCAAGCCAACTCACCATCACGGAATGTGGAAGTTAAGCAACAAACGTAATAAAACAGTATTAGCCTATTATAAATAGTTACATAACATTTATATTTCTTTCCACTAATCAAACAAAATGCAGTGTTTTTGTACTGTCATGGGATATGTGAAAGGTAGGCCACTGACTCAACTTTTTTATTTTATCACCACAATAGGTTTTGTGTCATCCTAAAAGACTGCTACATTTATTTAAGATAAGAAATATATAGGGAACTCACTTGATTTCACATGTTGCAAAATAAAATAAATACAACTGAAAAGGTAAAACATGTTCAAGCTGTGGAAATGCTTATTAATTGACAGTGGCTACCAATGATTGTATTTCACCACCTGATGGCAGTAATGTGTTGTGATAGATGTAAATTAATGAACTTTCCATGGATTTCCAATTCTGATGATCTGAAACAGGTGTTAATTAAATAAGGAAGGCATATTAAATATATGAAACGTTTTTATTATTTTTTTTAAATTGTTGCATATGTAACAGTGTAGTTTGAAACAAACTGTTTGGAATACAGCTCTTTATAAACTGTCTTCTTTGATGGACTGTAGCTCCTACATGTATAGCAGGTTTTTGTTTACACGTTTACTTGATTAGTGGTTTGTGCAGTGGATGAGAATCCACAATTTTTTTTCTGTCTTGTCTAGTAATGCAAAGTTCAAAAGTAAAATAAAACACATGCAAATGCAATGTGACAACTTTAGGCCGGGCAATCAAAAACCTATTAAGACTCAAGTAACTGGTCTAATAAGCAATAATGATTAATTCAATTTCTTACAAAATTCGGGGGCAGCTCCAACTTCTTGGTCCTAACATGAGTCCCTAATCAGGAACTATAATGGATATTCTCTCTCTCTTAAACTAATACTGTCTCTCCCTCTCTCTGTATGGGTATAATGTAATTAAAATCCTTAGTATAAACCTGATTTTATTTCGAAAGTTTTTATGTGTTTAATGTATACATTATTGTGTCATGTAAAATTTTACTTTCTAACTTTTAAATATACAAGGCTATGCTTCAAAATACAATAAATAATATAAACATCAAAAACCAAAGAGCAAACACTGCTGAGCAGCGAACTCTATGAAAACTGTAGACAAGAAGTGTGGTATGTTGTGGGTCTAGAATAAATGGACTGAGTGTACTTGTGATATCAGTACCACTGCAGGCACAGCTTGTTCAGAGCAGAGAAAAACGTAAGCAAGATACAGTACAACATATAAGATGCAGCTCTTGTGAATGACTGACCTACCAAATTGTTATAAGCTTTGGTTTTATACCTTTGGAGTGGCTTGCTGTTGCTGTTTCTCAAGCAAATGTAACCGGTTTTTGTGAGCATATTTAGTTTGCTATGACTGAATAAGCCAGAAACTAGGCTATTAAACAAGTTATTGTTGGGTCGGTAATGCCTTATTTCTGAAAGTGTCTTATTTGCTCGCCAATGCTGAACTTACAGTAGCCTAACACTATTATAATGTAAAATAACATTGAAACATATGTATGTATGTGTATATTTATTATGTTTATATCAATACACATTTATATATTATATCAAATATAAGAAATGTATATACACGTAAATATTTTTTTTTAAATATATGTATACATAATAAATACCCACAGTACACATACATATATTGTGTAAACCAAATCTTATTTTAAAGATACTTTTAAAGACACCATTATGAACCCGACCATTTGAATGTCGGTGTATATGCAAAAAAATGTTGTGTATAGAACATACAATACTTTAGTTGTGATTTGCATTGGTTTTCAGACATTTTTTGTGGTTATAAAATGTTCAGTTACATTAAAACTCATATTCCATGCTAGTTTGTAACCAACAGTAATCTCTTTTGAACAACAGTGGGCTACTAAAGACTACCTGTGGGCAAATGAGGCAGATAAAATGACTGCTCTAATTTCATAATCCGTATAAAAGTAATCTAGTAATGGGCCATCTGGAAAATTCACGTATCTCTTTTATTCAGATTGATCTGAGAGCCTGATTAAAATTTGAAGTACATTTATTTCCCCATGAAGCTATTTGCTGTCCAGCAGTAATACATGGTTTGGAAAAACTGAGACTAGATAGAGTTTAAGCTTGGCTTCAAGATGCTGAATTAGTTCCTCAGGTGGGACAGACACCTGCTACATATTCTGTTTATTCTGACGTGCCCTTAGATAAATAATCTTAGGATTGTTCCATGTGTGAGACACTTGGTGAGTGCCTTTCTTCGGGCACCTGCTATGAATATATTAACATTCACAAAGTGTGTCCCCTGCTTCTCTGTGTGATCACCACTGTCTTGTGAAGAGACAGCTCATCTGTTCAGGGTGCCATGTAAAAGGCCAGACACTTGTTGGGATTTGGCTGGCTCCATCTGCTTCAGGATCTCAAAATAGCTTCTGCACAGATACCCATGGAGGCATTCCTGGACATTTCTGGGGTTGCTGTAGAGTAGTGCAGTAGAGTCGATGAAAGGTTGCAGATGTGAATGCATGAAATCAAAGGCCACGAACTGTCTACACTGTGCATTTACATACAAGCTGTAGATATATATGGAATGATTTTCAGAATATAACATGCAGTTAGAAGCCTGGATTGTATTTACTAGGTATTCAAGGCATAGATTCAACAAGGTGTAAGAAACATTTCCGAGAGATTGATAGCATCACACAGATTTGTCAACTGCACATTCATGAAGCGAATTTCGTTTCACATTCCAAAAGTACTCTATTGGATTGAGTCCTGGTAACCGTGGAGGTTATTTGAGTACAGTGAACTCATTGCTGTGTTCAAGAAATAAGTTTTGGGATTTGTTCTGCATAAAGTATATAACAATTTTTTGTTTGAATTACTGTTGCCTTTCTGTCAGCTCAAACCAGCCTGGCTATTCTCTTCTGACTACTGGCATCATCAAGGCATTTTCACACACATTTTCTCGTTTTTGGACCATTCTCTAAAACTCCATAGATGGTTGTGTGTGAAATTCCCAAACTGCATTTCCTAACCCCCTTTAATCAATCTGTCCCCTCACACAAAACTTTCCTTCTTTTAGATTTTCAAAAAACTTACTTCTGTATAATTCAAAACCTTGTTTTCTCATGGGAACAACAACCAAAAACCCACACCATTTAATATGTTTTTATTCATTTTGAATTAGAGGGACAGTGTCCTCACCTTCAAATGGTAATACCGCTGTCATGCATGTCATTATACAAATTTGGGTCCCCATAAACCACCCAAACCAGTGCACAACAAACATTTCTTGCAGTTTCGTTGCCTTCAGTTTCTACAGCTTTTTAGGATTTCAGATTGTTAAATAAACCAGATCTAGTGAGATCTAGTGCTGCATTTTAAATGTAGTGAAAGATATATGAGAGAGACACAAGCAGAGAGGCAGAAGATTTGATTGCTGCTTTTTCAAGGCAGTACCACCACTGTGATCTTCCTGAAAATTGATCTTTCCATCCAGTGGAAGAGCAGCGGTTTGTGACCTCATCAGAGAGGAAAGACTATTTAATTCAAATAAGCTTTCATTTTATTCCAAACACATCACCAACTATCTTCCTGTCACCACTGTCCCCCCAATACACACAGATCAGAATAAATCTCAGCCTCAAGGAGTGATTTAATCAAATATACTGATGAGGCAGACGGGAGGGCAAGCAAAATCTAATTCTCATTTGTCTCCAATGACAACAAACACTGAATCAATCCCCAGATGCCTTCGCCCCTTTCTAATTTTCACCCACGCTCAATGAAGGAAATTAGCAAATTTCATCCTGGGTGCTTCAGATCATTGGCTTCTTTTGATTAATTTGTTTTCTCAGACAAACAACCACATACAAGTCATAGTAAAATGATTCTTATCAATTAAGTAATACTCAAAAATAGATTAGATTTACACATTTATTTCCTCATTGGTTTAAAAACAAAGATAGTAATGAGAAAGATAATTGCAAAATATTATTCTGTAACGTAAAAATAGTTGAGAAATCAGTTATCTTGTGCACAGATGTGTAAATTAATATATACTGTGTGTGTGTGCATATATATATATATATATATATATATATATATATATTAACAAACCTGAAGCACAAAGCAAGACATAGATCATGAATCAATGTCTTATTCTCACACAATCAAAGGGTTGAGAGCAGTTTTAAATAAAAAAAGTGAAGGTGAGATTTGAAAAATGTATGGGCAAAATATGAAATACGGTGTTTTGTGAAAGGAAAAAAAAGATATATTTCCATTTCCTCGCAGTTCCAGATGAAATTACAGCTTCCAGCAAATCTCTGTTCCCGTGAGAAGCTCTGCCACATTGCGTGCCATTTTTAGAAGAGAAGATGGTATCTTTTACATCCAGGCCGTATGCTGGCGGTTTGGGATATAGGTTGTGCTTGTTATGCTGAAGTCAGTTCACATTAACAGACTTTCATTTTAAGACACCTGCTTCACCCCTCATAAACCATGAAAATAATGGTCTCAGTGACCTCTATGATATCAAAAAGATTCATTTAGATGTATGTGGAATATCACAGTGCCAATACATGAGAACTGACTTTTAGATCATCAAAATAAATGATTCTGTTTTGCCATTTGGCATGGTAGGCTTTTTATAAATCATAAACATTATTTAATATGTCAGTCACTGTGCCCCATAATAATAAAAAACTGATGGATTATAATGGTTTCTTAAGTGACATCTCACTGCGGACCAAAGGGAACTAAATGTGAGTTTGATATATTGCAACTTAAAATTTCCCATTAATTAATGCACTCTAATAAATTGCCCAGGCTGTGTTTAAAAGCACATGCTTCAAAAACATGCACCTCTCTGAAGACTTTCTGTCTGCAGTCTCAGTAAAATGTCTGCATTTTTTGAATGCTCCTATTGATCTTCATAGGGCTGAAGGTTTTAGTGTTAGGTTTCAGTTTGTGGTGCCTATACTTTATTAAATTACATTCAATATCCTGTCCAAAGTTTTAAAAATAAGTATAACATTTTATATAAGCTAATTCAAATATATACACTTGAACTTGAGTCATAATAAACATCATTCATGATGTGTCAGCCAGGTTCAGATGGAAATATCAACTGACTACATATGATATAATTAAATATAATCTGCTAATCATTAACACATTTCATTTATTAGCCATCTCATTGATAGCCCATGACATAAAGGAGAAGTGATCATCACAGCACTACTCTAGAAAACAGTATTTTTGTTTTTTATATTGTATAAAAAAACATGAGCTCAGTTTAGGAAACACACCACTATCTAGCAATCTCGCATGCAATATAGAGGTACTTTACCCATTCAATTCAACCCACATGTTTAAATAAAAATAAAAAATCCTAAAGGCTAACATTTCGAGCTTAGCGGCGAGAGTCTTTTACTAGATGAAGATGTTACAATATAGGCTACTTCTGTCTCAGGTAACAATATTTGTGAATGATTTTAATTGAACTATAATGGCGTGAGACTCGGCGTTCTTTAAGACCACGCGCGCGCAGCCGCGTGCGAACGGAGGACTGTGTTTCTGTCAAAGCTCAGCTGAGCTTCAGCATGAGGATGTGTGAGAGCACAAGTGCTGCCTGGAAGATGTGAAGTGTGGATTTGTAAAGCTGCTGTCGGTGAGGCTGAAGAACACGCCTGGACTGAACGAACGGACAGAATTAATCACTTCACAATATGAAGACGCGAACGGTAGACATTATACAATAACTTTACAAACATTTAACATGGTAACGTACGTACAGTAGGTCCCGCCACGGCGTCATACAGTATTACTACTTCAGTTATTGTTGCTAC
This sequence comes from Enteromius trimaculatus, assembly GCA_032361065.1. Classification (NCBI taxonomy): domain Eukaryota; kingdom Metazoa; phylum Chordata; class Actinopteri; order Cypriniformes; family Cyprinidae; genus Enteromius; species Enteromius trimaculatus. Next base: position 49,282 of record JAUMHP010000193.1, on the reverse strand, counting down.
AGCAAAAACGTAATATGAACATTTCTCAAGACTTTCAGAATCTTTCTGCTTTTTTTTTAGTTATTAACTTTAGTTATTGACAGGTTTGCCAACGGCAAGTTGTACTATTAGCCTGATACTAGTTTAGTGGTTGCCATGGTAAACTGTAAACATATTTACAATGAATTTACTACAGATGCCTGGATGATTAATATATCAAACAGAGACAGGAATATGTTGCTAAATAAATGTTTGGTGAGCACGTTTTTGTATTACTATGTACACAAATGAAATGCTATAATTCAATGCATTTATTTATGCAATTTATTGTTTCATTATTTTGAATAATTTGCTCATTTTCATATATTTTAATATGTAAAAAAAGCCTTTTGTCACAGTGATGACTAGATGGGTAATGAAATTATAAAACATTTTAAATGACCAAAAGCTTACATTTAAACTACACAATTTACACTAACATGAAGCTTGTAAATGTCATGCTTTTTATTTATTTTTTTAAACCCTTCATTTAAACACATTAGCTGCTTATTCTGTTCACTGAATATTTCATTTTAAAGCTAAATCTTTTTCATGTATATTGTGGTAAATTACCATCTCATTCATGCCTCAGAGTGAGCTCCCATTTACCGCTGCATCTGTCAGCAGAAGCATTGATGGAGGATAATCTAAGCATCCTCAATAATAGTTTCTTGTTCCTTTTCTTTCAGCGTCATGGGATCATATTGATTGGTGTTGTGAGCGTGCTTACAAGCTTATTGTTCCTGTACAACAGCAGTTTTACAGACACATCAGAAGATCAGATGCAGTCAGATGGACATCAGATGGACGTTCTACAACAGCAAACATCCCTTTTAGAAGGTTACAGCAGCATCATTGATCATAAGGTGACTTGCTTTCGTTAGGTGTGTAAAATACAATCAAGCACTAAAATGATCAATATATGGCACTTGATTTATTTACCTAAATTTAGAAACTAACTGAGATGAAAACCTTAAACAGTATATTTCTTTGAAGATTCATTCACGGTTTTTAATGTGTTAATAAACATATTTAGATTCGACGACTGACTAAACACATCAATCTTGAGATCTTAAGGTATAATCAATGATTTTTGATTTTATTATTTAAAAATTATTAAAATTGTGAAGGTGAAATCCTCAGTGCCTTAGTCAATTCTTTTATAAATACTCAATACAATCCAACATGTCTTTTTTTTTTTTTTGGTAAATGTTTCACAGACATCTAGAGATAATAGTAAATATTTACCTAAAATACATAATCTCACCTCTCAGACTGTATCTTTCCAGACTCGGGTCTCATGTACTTTACCCTTGCAATAAAACCTCATTTGTTTCCAGTATTAAAATTTTGCTCACTCATGCATATGTCCATTAATGCAGGATGAGTCGCATGGATAATTTTCTATGTATAACTTAAATATAAAAAAATCCGTACAATTTTTAATGCAGTTGCTTTTCTCCTTAGTCATCAAATAATATCCTCAGACAGATAACCATTATTATATTGGCACTGGCATCACATGGCATGCAGTGCACTATAATATTCAGAAGACTTGGCCATTTTTCTTTCTTTCTGTCATCTTGTGTCTCCTGTCTCTCTGCAGTTTTTCGTGATAAATCAGGTGCAGGCTTTTAAAGCCTTTTAAATTACACCATCCGAGTGATGCTATAATTTCTTCTTTCACTCCTGATCAGATAAAGCGGGAAGCTGCAAGCAGGCGTTGTCAGGCTTTGGCCTAATCTTGAGGCATTGTAATCACCAGAACTATCAAGGATGTAAATCTGTTCTCTCCCGCTCTTCTCTTTCCCTGATTCACCTGTGCTTCAGAATGTCACCAGGGATTTGGTTTAACATAACTGTGCAGAATACTCCCCATGGGTGTTAGAAATTCACTTACAGTTATGTGTATATTCTGCGCATAATGAGAGATCACACAGATTACTTGGATAAGTATATCAGGTTAACATGGATGATATATTTTGGTCATTAAATGGCTAGTTCACCTGAAAATAAAAGCTCTGCATCATTTACCTCTTCTTTGGAAGATAAAAAGAGATTTTTGTTGAATGTTTACACTGCTCTCCTCTATACAGTGAAAGTGGATAGGGACTAGGATCTGTAAGCTCTGAAAAAGAAGCTCCAGAAAGCCTCATTATGCACTATATTCCAGGGATTCTGAAGTTACGCAATATCTTTGTGTCAGAAACAGAAATACATAGTGTAAAGCTTGACAGTCATGTTACCATTTACTTTCATTGTCTGGAAAAGATCAGCTTGGAGATTCTGCTATACTTTACCTTTTTGTTTTCTACAGTATATAATAATACATAATGATAGAACTTGTATTTCCGGGTGAACCACGCCTTTATTATGAGTAAGATAAAATATAAAGCATCTAAATATAAAGCTGTGTTCTCGTTAGTGATCTTTGACAAGTTTGTCATCTTTAGATTTGACCCTGACAATACCTGTGCTCATCAAAGCCTGAAGTATTCTTCAAAGCTGGTCTCATTGTCATAAGGCATCCCCGTTATACTTCTTACTGACAGACACGGCTCTCAAATCTACCAGTTCTCATTAGTCAAAAGAGCACTCCTATCTGAGCTAATAAGAGCTCCAGGATTCAGAGCCAGATTTTAATGGATACTCTGTTGAAGTAATTTTGTAACATATGCTAATGCTCATATTAGTGCAATTGAACAGCCAGCGTGGAAGATTGCTAAATGAACATGGCCTATAAGACTTTATCAGAAATCACTACCATCAGAGGAAGGAAATATTTTCCAATTTAATTTCACCCTGAAGAGTAGCTGGAAAACATTCAGAGGATCTGTCTCATGGGAAAAGCTCATTTTCAATGGTGTGATGCCAATGATCCTGTGTCGACCTACTTTGCGATTAAGTCACCTTAAAATACAATCTTTTTTAATTAAATATTGGTGGATGTTGGATATTTATGAACTCAATTTACATGCTCATATTACATTTACCGTCATCTTATGCTCAATTGCATCAAAAAAAACTATAATAATATAATACTGCTAAATGTAATCTTTAGCATTATGTTATGTTGCCAAAATTACATTTTAATTAAATTAATTATTTTTGTAACATAAAATAATTACTTTTTAGCGTTTACCTTTAATGGATATAGTATAGAATTAAATATCGACCACCACCCATATTTTCACATTGCTGTGCCCTTGCCAATGAAATAATGATGTAAAATTCTATGAAACACAATTTAATCTCCATCAGCTTCACACACTCAATCAAATGGTTAAAACTTTTGTACGGAGTGCATATTTTTCCATAAAGGATAATAGCCTGAATCCATTTTTTCACAAAAAGGTTCTCAGAAATAGAAAGGGAGATTGCTATTAGAGTAATTATGATCATATGTCCCACTGGAGAGAGTTTAAGAATGAGGATGTTAATGAGAGAATAATAAGTGTGGATGGTTATTTACTGGGCCTAATTTGCTTGCTCTCCACTGGGCTATTATCTCCATGGAAACAACCCTGTTTATCACTGCGGAAGAAATCTAATAGAGTCTCTATGGCTAAGAGGAAGAGATACCTGCATAGGGAAAGGGCAGCTTCACTCGCATTATAAGTGAATTATCTTACACAGTGGCAGGTCTGTTGGGCCACTGTGCTATTTCGACCTCATCTTAGCCCTTTTGTCTTGAACTCATGTGTACAAATTAGTCATTTTAGCTCAAAATCGGATTAAGCATTATTTAGCAAAAATAGTGCAATAGTATGTTTTTAGAGTATGTTTAGTGTAAAGATACACCTTTCCTGCCCTATATTTTACAGTTTGAAAATCAGGTGGATTGTTTGTATTGACTGACATATTGATTCCAGATGGTATGCTATAGGCCTGCTTAGTTTTTAAGACACTCTGTAGGCAAATGTTTCTCCTTAAATGAGCGTTCAGAATGCTTTCCCTTGAAGCTTTTCTTGCGGAGTGGCTCAATGCGTTGGTGTTGATTATGCTGTTGAGATTCAATAATGAAGCGAAAGGTAACAATAAAGGTAAAGGGAGTCTTTGTGGACCAGGCACTTTGATCTGTTCTGCCCTTTCAGTGTGTGTCATGCATTCATTTGGCAGTAATCTCATTCACATCGTTAGATCATGTTTCCGCTCCACAAATATCAGATGCAGCTCCGGATGCCAAATCATGTCAGAAAATATATGTTTGGTCTGGTAACAGAACAACTAGATAGCAAAATTGTCAAATAGCCAAAACTCATTAACAGAAAGTCTTGTCCGGTACCCAAAACTAAATAAAGACAGCAAACTGTTCTGACAACACGTGTCATCAAAGTCAGGTTGTACAAACATGTTTTATGATTTGAAACAACATCACTCATTAGGATGTGCAGAAACAAAAAAATATTTTTTTTGTCTATTAAGATATAAGGAAAAATGACTGGAAACGTGTAAAGAATAAAAAACTGTCAAATATTTTGTAGTCAAGTGGCTTAACAGTGAATGCTCTGGGTTGCTTTCGCTTAGGAGCAAAACATTTGTGAAATTTGTTTTGATAATTATCGCTATTGACTGATATGAAAAATTATATAGTGATCATTTTGGCCATATTTCCCTACAGTTTCACTCTGTGATTTGGGACAAATGGAATTTCACTGAAAGTCACATACTCTTGCACATAATATGTGTAAAAAACACATTATTTACCGTTTCATATTTATATTGTCTGTTCTTTTACATGTTTTCTTTTTTTCATGGTCTCTCAACACTTTTGGCCATTTGTTTTCCTTAGCATAGCATCTCTTCTCCATCCCAAGAATAGGATTTCTGTAGTCTAGTGTTTATTCACGTTGTCTGGCAGGTTTATCAAATTGAAACAAGCAATGTAAATGCGTTGAGTGTTGAGTGGCAGTCAATTGGTACGCTGCCAAATCTACCCATGTTACTTTAAATTAAACCAGATAGTGGTAAATGTGCATACAAATCCATTATGTGGAGAACTAAGGAAACATTTTAAGGTTTGATCGAAATTACATCATGACCTTCTAGTCATAAGTCATTAAATCCATATAATAATTGATGATAATCCTGACAAGATTTCTAGTATCTCTTTTAAGTTCCTCTCTCTCTCAAGTTCCCGTTATTCTGTGTTCGTTGACAAAAACTATCCTCTGTATAACAAGGCTAGAATCTCTTAGCAATTTTCCTGAAGGTTGCAGACACTGATATATACGAAAACACAATAACAAGAGAACGGAAAAAAGAGTTTGCCCTTTTTACAAAAGCAAAATTGTTTAAACTTTCTTGAAATTATCTTGAATCCGTTGCAACGTCCAAAGATAAACAAAGACTATAGAAAAACTATTTACTGTAGCTGGTGACAAAACTGTAGTCTGCTGCAAGCAAATCATTTTAGCCCCCCCTGTCCCATCTCTTCATCACAAGGTTGGCCCCCGAGGTACTTCCTCATGACTTCTTCATCCAGCATATCTTCCAGGATCATTCAAAATGAATGAGCTAATTCACAATGCATCCATTCATTTTCCCATAATAATTCTACATCTCCTTCTTTCGAAGGAGTAGCTAATGAAACTGGACGTGGATTTCTTTAATCCATTTGAAATATTTTGTACCACCTTCGGTTAAAACCATTCAATCAATATCAATATTCTACTATTGATAGTAAAATTCTGTCAACTATAACCAAATCATCCTAATAACCCTTGCATTTCACAAGTTTTAATTTCAAATTAAAATTCACAAAACAGCCCTGAGGGTGCAGGGTTTTTCAAACTAATAGGAAAAGAGCTGCCAAATTGTGTTTTTGACATTTCATAAACTCTCATCTCTGCACCGCCTTGACCATCTGGAATTAGTTCAGATTAGTAAACTAGATTTGATAACTTTCTCCAAAATTATGTTTGGCACTTTTAGTATTGTAGACCAGTATCGTCCAGCATGAGGAATTAGCATTGACCAAAGCCCATTAGCAGTGTCACTAAAAATCATTGTTGTTCTAGAAAGCTCTCAAATGACCAATTTCTCATATCATTAAACTTTGAGAGATGAAGTGACTCACTCTCAGTTTGAGTTTGAGACAAGATGATAAGTTGACACTGTGCTGTTTTTCTAAGCTGATAAATTTAGCTTCCTCACTTTGCCTTGTGTTTAATCTAACAAATATCTTCTAGCCTATCTTTTACCTGAGAATACCTTTCTGTACTGTGATTGTATAATTAGCAGTTATTAATCAAGAATTACTACTTCTGCTTATTGATCCTATAATGTTCTTTCAATTGTTCTATCAAAATGAATTATTTTATCACAGCTTCTGACTTCCCCATAACCGTAGAAGTGAAATCATCTGATATTATGCTACCCATGGTACCAAATATCCATGAAATGTCAAACAGAATACACACACGCTCAGTTGTTGGTCAGTAGTCATTCTGTCTTCTGGTCAAGGGAGAAACAAACACAATAAAAACTGTTTTATTCCATTTTTACTACTACTACTACACCAAAATGTTACATACCAGAAATGTCAGATCCAGCCTCGGAGGCCAGGTCCTGTCAGAATATATCCGTTTTGGATTGACAGTCTTCAATCCGCCGAGAAGTTGACTGAGCAAAGCAAGAGAAGATGATTATAAAAAGGAACAGAGTTTACTAAATGATCTTATTGTGTGATCAGACTTCACCTGAGCAGCACAATACAACAAGTGCTGCATTTTACACAAGCAATAGCTATGGAAAATTACAATACTGCTTAACAATGACATCCTGTGTTTTTAAAAACCTTAAACTGGAGATATTTTCTTCTCTCTTACTCATGAAGACTACATAACAATTAAATATAATAGGAAACAATACTATAATCTGACTAATCAATGGATTAATCAATGAAAATAAATATGTACAATGATGAAATAATTTAAAGGAATAATAAAATGACTAAATGATGTTATTGAATGAATGAATAAAAATGTATGAATATGAAAATACAACACAAATGCATGGTTGCTCTCTTGAATAAACACAAACTGTTTGCGTGAGAGGATCCTAATTTTAACACAATAATGAATATATAATATTACGAATATACAAATACACACCGTATATATATTGAAATGATACTTGAAAGTATTTACATTTATATCCATAAAATAATATTGTATATTAAGAATACAGTATGACGCAGTACACAAAAACATTTATTTTAGATGCAAATTTTATTAATAATAATTTTAATTGTGTATTCACATTGTGTATTCAAGATGCAAGGTGAAGTATTGTAGTAAGTCACCAGTTTTTAGAGTTGTTGTATTAATATATTATTAGAAGTTGAATAAATGATATGATGAACATGAAATGTCATTGTCTCCATCCTCAGCCTCTAAGGATGCATTGCAAAAGCTGTGCCTTAGTGACCAGCTCTGGTCACATGACCGGAAGTGGCCGAGGTGTGGAGATTGACCACAAGCAGTGCATCATCCGTATGAATGATGCCCCAACACAAGGCTACCAGAGAGATGTGGGTGAGCGAACGAGTCTGCGTGTGGTCGCACACTCCAGCATGCAGCGTGTGCTACGAAACCGCTTTGAGCTGCTCAATTCCAGCCAGAACACCGTCTTTATCTTCTGGGGGCCTGGAAACTACATGCGCCAGGATGGGAAAGGCCTTGTCTATAACAACCTGCGTCTGATGACGCAGATGATGCCTAAGCTACAGGTGTACATCATCTCCAGGTTAAAGATGCTGCATTTTGACGAGCTCTTTAAGAAGGAAACAGGGAAAGATAGGTGAGCATGGTATTTGTGTTAGTTTGCCCAATCGCACTCTTTCTCTTTATTTGCTGCAAGACAATGTAGAAAATATTTACTTTGTTTTGCATAAGATCCTGCAGATCCTTATTTTATTGAGGCCATAATTACGAAATACAAAAATAGTTTGACGTTTTTATGAAAAGGCAATTTCTGTAATTTAAATGTAGTACAAAAAAGGACTTGACCCAGAAAGTCTTTATGACTCTAAAACAATTTTTAGTAAAATTAGGAATTGTAAAAAAAAGTTGTAAAAAAATACATTAAATACCAGCATAAAACGTATCAGTTGTGTACACTCAGGTGTATTCAGTATGTATCAATATGTAACTTCTAATTAACTTTAATTAAAAATTAATTAGTTATTGATCAAATCATATTATTAGATTTTGTATTACTTGCTGCAAGACACTGTAAAAACTATATAATTTTACTGTTGTACTGTATAATATTATATCAACTACAGTATATTTATTTGTAAGACCAGTAATTGACCAGTTTAGTTAACAGATCAAGCAATAAATAAACTATATAGAATATAGGAGTTATTTAAATGCTTAATTTTTTAATAAGACCTTACTATAGTAACATTGCATTTGTAAAATCAAATCAGCTAATTTAAAATGTATTTGAATGAATGAATGATAATCAAATGTATTTATTATAAATTATTTGTCTACCGTTTGCTGAAAAACATTGAAGAAACAATATGCTGTATTTTATTTAAATATATATTATTAAAATACTAAAATGCATATAAAATTATCTATTTGACTATATATGACTAAATAAATTATTTTTTGCATTATTTAAATTAATAATTGAATATTTTTATATTATATTATATAATTCAGCTAATGACTGAATTATTAAAAACTGTAAAAAAAAAAAATTGCTTTTAAAGCTGAAGTGTGCAGTTTAATTAACTGTAACAGCCGTTGGCCAGACAAACAGGTTTTTGATCCGCAGTGTTCAGTTATTAGGAGGATGAACCTTCAACTGGAAAATATATGTAGTTAACTCTAGAAACGTAAAATATTTATTTCCAGGTGTTCTCAAACAACAACAGCAAACACGGAGGAGCATGATTTAATTAGAGGTGGAAGTACTAACTTTAAAAGCAGCACGGAGGGGGGTTGTTAACTGATGTGCAGACCACCAGAGCCTGCTGGAGGATTGGTATCACTGGCCCACAGGGCACATGCCTTGGCATCAGTGCAGATTAAGGGTTTGTGGAGGATCAGTGCCAGCTGGAGACAGCTGCCAGCTGGGATGTACCCAATCAGTAGCAAACTGCTCAGGGCAAAATGCTCACATATTCCTAAACTCTTGAGGTTTTTTATCTCCTTATTTCGTTCTTTTCGCAATCCATCTCCCATTGTGAGTCCTCTAAGCCCTCCATTCAAACTAAAACATTGTAAACGCCAAATCTAGATCATGTGACCCTGAAGTACTGGCTGCAGGGGTCGTTTGATCAACACAGCTACATAAATGTTTTCTCTCTTGTTATTTAGAAAAATGTCCAATTCCTGGCTCAGCACGGGTTGGTTCACTATGGCGATCGCTGTGGAGATTTGTGACAGAATCAACGTCTATGGCATGATTCCTCCTGATTTCTGCAAGTAAGACTATATTTTCCATATTCACTGGATCACTGTTGCATATACTGTGCTTCCATTCAAATCTCATTGTGTCGTGGTGGTTTAGGACTATTTCAGTTACACCTGTGACTGTTCTTCTCAGGTCCCGCAACCTCAAGCCGTCGGTGCCGTATCACTACTACGAGCCTGCGGGGCCAGATGAATGTAAAATGTATCTCTCCCACGAGCAGGGCCGGCACGGCAGCCATCATCGCTTCATCACAGAGAAACGTGTCTTTGCCAACTGGGCACGTGTGTTCAACATACACTTCTATCAACCAGACTGGAGACCGGCACCTGTCACACAAAACAGCACAGACTCCTGAGGTTCAAACACTGACTCTGAACCTCTGTGTCCTTTTGAGGACAAACCTTGAACATTTGAACTGGAACAGTTTGTAGAGGATTGAAAGAGCAAGGTCTAACTTTGCTGAAGATTTTAACTGCAAAAGCTGCACTGAACAATCTTATGTTCAAAGATTATGTAAAATGTGACAAGAACAAACAGTTTTTATTCACATTACTTATTAATTGCAACAGTATGATCCACAGAAAACTGGGTTACTGTATGATTATATCACATTTTCTGTTTCCAGAAATTACTAGTATATCTAGGCCATATAGTTCTCTGTGTGTAATTTCATTTAAATTATACATAGAGCCACGATAATTTGTGCCGCGTGGAGAGTATCAAGCACATAATGTTACAAATTTCTTCTCTCAGTGGCATCCAAAGAGAACCATTTGCAAATTGGGCTTTTTCCAAATGACACTTTTATCATAGGGCCTCATTTGATTTGTCAGATTTAGTTTTTGTACAGATTTAGTATTTGTATTTTTATTTCTTAATACAAAGCTGTAAATATACAGTAGCTTTATGCTAGTACTGTAATGTTCTCAGTAGTTCTTTACTCTAAATCAGAGATTCCTATAATTTTATTTATTTTTGGTCTTTTAACCAACTTTAAAAAAAAAAAAGCTTCCTTGTCATATTTCTACATATATTTCATATTTCCTGACACATTGACATTAACTAGCTTAATGAAGCCATATGCTGTCACAAGCTGCTCTGATTAAAAATATTAGTTAAAAATGACCTGTGTTTGTGAGTGTTTTGAATTATTGTACTAATTTAAAGAACTGGTAAGATTAATTTGTTCACTAAGCAGACTAAACTGGTTGTGATGCATGTTTGTGACCACTGCAATGGTCTGTAACTCACTTGCAGTGCGCTATGTAAGAAACATATAAATACATCATCTGAGCTAAATTAGAGAATTATATAACAAATAACAGTTTGCATATCAAGCAACATAAACTGTATATAGCACAGATAACAGAACTAAAACATAATAAATAAGTTTAACAGTCTCTCCATAAAATGTGTAGTTCCTGATAAGACATAATGCTTTTATGTAGACGGTTCCCAATACAGACAGTACATAACTTTTTGAACATTAACGCACCCTGGCACAAATGCTGAAACATATTACCATAACCGCCAACTCTGACCATGGCAGCATGACCTTTATAGTGAGGGAGAGCTCTGTTTTTTTTGCAATTCCACGCTGCTTTTCCTTCAATTCCTATTACAAAGGTTGTGTGAGAGCATATCGACTTGCTGCCTGCAACGCTGTTCATTTTACCTTTACAGCTGGAGGTTGGGGCCAATGTGGAATGCTAATCGTGTGACATTCTGTGTTCTTGCTCAAACTTATGGGAGCTGCTCTGGTCTAATGGGATATCACGCTATGAGTTCTGCTTGTTCGCAGTGGCCGGCGAATGTGCCTAGCACAACAACGAGTGTCCCTCAGGAAGTCTAGGGAAATTGGAGGGGTTTAAAGGACACGGGAGTCTGTAAATGAGGCTGGCCTTTGATTCAGCTCTGCTGGCTGCTACTGTAATCAGTCACCCGAGGCAACACCGTGATTACGGATGACCTTGGATCAGACTAAAAAAAAATATTGTCAGAGTTTACAAATGTTCACTGCTTCACACAGTATTTCAATGTATAAAATACGCCGTAGAATGCTTTAACACAGCATTACCATGCATAATATCAACATGTATTAGATATTTTACCTTATTTTCTAAACATATACAAGCACAGATTAATGAATTGTTGTTGACTAAAGGTCAGTACTGCCATCTAGTGGCACTTTTCTAGTTGTAACCTTGTAACAGTGATTGTTTATTCAGGACTGCAGTGTAACTTACATCAGTAAAATTGCTGGTATCAATCTTAATTAAGTGTATAGTAATATGCACGTCATTAATTTATTTAAATGTAACATATTTTGCTACACCATCAGTAATTCTTTTTGCACATAGAAACATTTATCTTTTAATCTAATAAAAAAATAAACAAAAGGAAACTTTTTAGACAGAAAATGAAAAATCAAAAGTGTTGCGGTTAATAATCCTGAGCAAATATTATTTATTAGTTCTTTTTTAATTAACTTCATTTTATTTTAATGGAATGTATAGAAATGAATCATCTTAATGCATTATTAAGTAACTAATTAATAATATAAATTAAATATCAAGTTCCGTGAACATATTTTGTAAATTTACTTCCTTAAATATATATCAAAACTTAATTTTTTATTTGTAATATGCATTGCTAAGGACCATCAGATTCCAGATTTTCGAATTGTGATATTCTAACTAACTATACGTCAATGGAAAGCTTATTTATTCAGTGTCCAGACTTACATTTGAAACAATTATTGAATAAAATAAAATACTAATAAATTTAAATATAAATAAATCAATACATACGTATTTCTATAAAATCACAAATTGTATTTGTTTGTTTTCATCGCAAATAAATACACACATTCATGACGTCGCCGAATTGGTTGCGTTGCGGAAGTGCGTCACATTGTTTACAACTCCATACGGGATATTTGTATTCGTCAGCGTAACCACGAACATATGGCTGCGAATTCCTCAGCCTAGCTTAACATCAACAGCGATGTCTGTTTTATCTGCTTATGTGTTATATTAATGTGTCACATAATATTTAAAGGGAGTCAGAGCGTTGCGAACGAGGTTAGTGTGCTATTCACAACTGCAAATGTACGTCACTGTACAGGAATAAAATCACGACTAAACTGAATGCATCTGTTTTTTAGGAGATACTATATTTGGAATACGACGTTTGGTACAAAAAATTGTTTTTATTATATATGGTTTGAAAATAACATTGAATTGATTCGTTTAGTAAAGTCTTTTGTTACCGTTGAATTACTAAATACGTTAACGTTACCACAGACCTGAAGTATTTGCAGTACAACAGGTGGTATGGCTAATTCTGAGGAAATTAAATGCCATATATTTCATTTTCGGTTTCACAGAAATATAAATATTTCATACGGAAAGCCAGACGCTGTCGTTCAGTGTAAGTTATGGCAATGTTGAGCAGTAAATCCGACGAAGAGATCAGATGTATGCTGGATGATTATGGAATAAAACATGGTCCTGTGGTCGGTAAGTTAATAGTCATTGTAATCAGGATGGGGTTGTTGCATACTATTTTTATTTTTACGTTTTTAATTAATTTACGTTTTATTTAAAATTGTAATGTTTCAATAATTTCGTCGTTTTTTTGTCTGCACAATGGTCCTCATAGTTTTTTGTTCATTTTAATTTCACTTTTATTACAGCTATCTTAGTACATTAAGGTTAAAATAAATGTCAATGAAAATGAAAGTGTTAAAGCATGAAATAAAGTGTTATTTTAACTTTAACTTTAATTCATTTAAAGTAACTTAAAGTAACCTTAGTATTAGTTCACTATAATAATCCTAAAATGTTTTTTTCTTCTTTTTATCGTCCTGCATATGATTTGTGTATATTAATTTAAACAGGTTCCACCAGAGCCCTTTACGAGAAGAAACTAAGAGAAGCCATGACTAAACACAAAAGAACCAAAGCTCAATCCGACAGGACATTTTACAGGGAGGAGGGTAATTCAACACAAAACGCTTTAATCTAGATGTAACGTCAATGATTTGAACTGATCACATTATTCCCTTTCAGAGGAAGTCACCTATATTCAGCATCACAGACCTGTGAGTACTAGCACCTGGGGCCTGTACCATGATGGTGGCTAAACAAACTCAGAGTTACAGGATTAGTTTTGGGTTGACAAATCCAAACC
>JAUMHP010000193.1:21264-35535 GCA_032361065.1 Enteromius trimaculatus | reverse complement strand
GTACCTAAAACCCAGGATTGGTGCAAACTAATCCTAAACTTACCTGGCTAGCCAGCTAATCCGGCTTCATGGTACAGACCCCTGTTATAACTAGTTCCAGACTGTTTTTAATGAATGTATTACTAATGTTGTTGTTTTTTTTTGTTTGTTTAGCAACAGTACGATGATGTGACTGACAGGTGAGTCAATATGTCTATTAAAAGTCTATTATAGCAATTTAAATCATGTTATAGTCAGCTGCAAATATGGCTTGCCCCCAAAAAATTCTAACAAAAGGTTTCTCAGTGAATTACAGTAGTATCCGATGTACTTAAAAACATACTAAAAGTTTACCAAAGTTTACCATTTCCAAAATGGTGGCCGTCAAGTCCTTAAAATGACCATTAAATGTTCAAGTCAGAGTTTTGGCAAAAAGAAAGGTTATGTGTCCAAAAACACATACTGAGTAGAAGTTACATGATGTAGGCTAAATTGTTTACATCTCTGGTTTACCCCAAACAAAGATAAAACCTTACAGTAATCTCACTAAATCATGTATTCCATAAGTGTGTTGTCATTTCAGTGAAGTCCAATGGATTCATAGACCCAGAAAACATAAGGGTTAGAAACACAGAGATAACTCAGCTAGGTCAAATAATGAAAGAGTTAGGATATTTTAAGGGCTTCCTGCCCATCTTCGACACCATCTTGAAAATGACACCTTTCTAGTGGTCAAACTTTGGCAAACTTTTAGTATGTTATAAAAAACAACTGAGAAACCTTTTGAATTTTTTTAGGGTTAGGTATTTTTCATACATGCAGCCGCCACTATGTTAATATACTGAAACTGACAAGCTCCTTTTGTTTTATTAGACCGAGGTCAGATTATAGAGGGATGTACTACACCGATGAGTAAGATGTTTTTTTTTTGCAAAGAATTATACTAAAAGATTGTCACCATCAGAGGAATTACTATTATTATATTAACTGAATGCATTTTTTATTTTCCTTTTGGAGGCCTGCCATATATAGGACTCAAGCTACTTACCGTAATACGTCACAAACAAGAAACCTGCCACCAGAATCTCAAATCCAGAAAACACCAGAGAAAAGTTCAACACGCTTGGTCCCAGTCTGGCTACAGTTTTTAGTATTTCTGATCATATCTGGTCTTCTGTACTTGGTTTTTACAAATATGGAACCAGCAGAGCCTATCAAAAGACTGATGTAGCTTTTTATTTAGTGCTTTAACTGAATGTCTATTTCTAAAACAAGCAAATATCCAGCATAATAGATGTGATTTTTGACATATTGCAGTGTTTTAACTTCTTAAATGTTGGTAACTGAGTTGTTTTATAAAAGCAATAGCCTGACATGGTACTCTTTTGTGAAAGTAAAGGAAGTGGGTGCTTCAGGATGCACCTGTTAAAAAGATTATTATCGTTTTCTGTTCCTTGGTCATTGTTATGCTGCGATACAGTTTTGTATTTTTTTTTTGTTGCTCATAACAGTTTGATATCACAACTTGACGACTACTACTAGAAAACAAAGCTGTTTTGTGCTCATTTTAAAGGTTAAAGTTACTGAATTTAGTGTTTATTATTTTACAGTAGCCATAAGCTATGTCTGCTAGTCTCATTTTTTGGGGTCATACTCTGAATGATATGTTTTTGAATATGCTGGAGCCAAATGAAATGAATGCGCAGAACGGATTTTTGTTTTCTGGTGTTTTGTGATTTAAAAACTACAGGTTTTATTACACAGTGTTTTTTAAGATGCATCTGATGA
Source organism: Enteromius trimaculatus (assembly GCA_032361065.1). NCBI lineage: Eukaryota > Metazoa > Chordata > Actinopteri > Cypriniformes > Cyprinidae > Enteromius > Enteromius trimaculatus. The sequence continues at coordinate 33,768 of JAUMHP010000193.1, read as the reverse complement.
TATTTTAACAGTAAAACAATATGCATGTCAAAACTGTGATTTTAGTTTTTAATGGCAAAATAAAAGGCTACAAATTGTCTTACACGTACCAAAAACTGCAACAAAACAACAACCATTAACTTTCCACATTACAAGACATGGATGTAACAGGAAGTGACAGCTGTGTTTTTGCACAACTTTGTATATTATTTGAGCATTTTGCTCATTTACTATCATTTTTATGGGTACAAAACAAGTATAAATGTGAACTGAACAAGCCTATCTGGGTTTCAAATCTTTCAGTCTACACATGACTGACATCTAGCAACATTAAGCTTTTCCTTGTTTAAATATGGAGTGTATATACTGTACTGTAGTGTCCGTAACTGGTTTCTTGGCTTCACTAAACAATAGTAGTGTTGCTTAAAATAGTTAGTGTATGCCTATAATTCACACTACAACTTTTATTACCGTTATTAATTATTGTTTATATTTGTAAATACAGGGACTCTTTCGTGTGCTGGTTTTTTTTGTCTGTGTAAGCATCTAGCATCTCACCAGATCTATAGTATAATGCGTTCAGAGAGCCCGATTTCGTTTTTAAAAAGAACAAGTGCACATTCCAGGTAAAAACACAATAATACTTTCATATCCCTGTAGTGACCTAATGCGATAGAGGTTGTTCTTAGGCTGTCTGTCCCACCTGTGATTAACCAAACATAAGAACTGTAGTAGAAAAAAAACAATAAATATACCACTTTAAATTATAAAGCCCCTTGAATACAAAGAAACACAAGAAAAAAACAAAACATTTCACAGTTAAACAGTCTTTACCTGCAACGGTATGGGAAGAACTTGGGATGGGTCAGACATGGGACCTCTAAAAACGAAAAAGCCCTTTTTAACCTTGTTAGTGCAACAGCTTGTGTTGTAATGTCACCCCCTCTTCAAGTCTAGTGATGTCAGCATTTACTTTCAATATCAAAACAAAACAAAAAAAAAACATCTCCAGTAACATTGAAAGAAAATCCAGTGACAATCGAAATGTTTCCCTGTGACTGACAGAGAATGGCAGACAATACGGTGGTTTTTCAAACTTAGATCTTCCCTTTGGTTCGGACAGGCCGCTGAAACACCACAAAGTGACCAGTTTCTAGTTGCTGAAGCAAAAAAGAAAAAAACCCCAACAGATTTTAGTTTCTTACATTATGCCTTCATTACTTTCTAAGTCATCATTATCCAGTGCCTGTGCTTTTTTTTCTTTCCTAAAGTAATACTGAGCAATAACAATTAGTGCTGTCAAATGATTAATCACATCCAAAATAGGTTATTCTTTACATAATAAATGTGTGTATATTAATTATTTATCATCCACTTCCATTCGGCCACTCTGCTCCCATTCAGTGAAATTCTCTCGTAATCAAAACCTATTTATTCACTGAAGCTTATTCTCTTTTCTTTTGTACGTTTGTTTTCTTTGTGGTGTTCGGTTGCTTGTATTCACATCTGTATAGTTGATTTTTTCTGTGCAGTGTCCTTGAGTGTTATAAAAGGCGCTTATAAATAAAATGTATTATTATTATTCTTATATATAAAAACAAGCACATGCATGTGTATATATATATTTAAGAGAAGTATATTTATATATTAAATATATTTACGTATAATAAAAATACATAAATGCATATACAAGTAAACCTTTTCAACATACATACTGTGTGTGTATTTATATTTACATAATATGTGTGTGTACTGTGCATATGTAAACAAAAACGTTTAATTTGCATGTGTTATTGGTGATTAATCGTTTGACAGCACTAATACAAATGTACTTGTTTAAAGGTGCAGTATGTAAGATACAGTACTGCAAAAACAACACACATTTCAGAGTAGTATTAGTGGCTATAGCAATATTTCTACACGTTTCCTAAATATCTACAAATATGTTATTTGTTGGTTTTACAAGAGTCAAAAATGTACATACAGCACCTTTAAACTATTTTTTAGTCCATTCACATAAGCACTCATCAACATGGGTGTCTACTGTACTTTCTTTTCCGATTGTGAAACAATAGCCCAGACCAGAATGGCCACCTTGTAGACAAAACGCATTTGTAAGCTGCGTGTACACATTATATCATGTACTGTGCTGCTGACTAAATTTTCAACATTTTGGGCTTTATTCAAGTCTCAGAGCTTGCTGCCATAACAGATGTACAATTCACAACTTATTGTGTTGTGCATGATTAGGAAAAACTACAACAACAACAACTAAACAATAAACAACTCACATTACCTTGTTTTTTAGCTCCTATTACTTGATTGTCAAAGCAATATATGTGTTGTCAACACCTGTAATCAAATTAGAACCTGTCAGTAAAAGAAATGAAATTCTTCAATATATTTTGGAATAAGAGTTACTCACAGGTCCTGCTCTCTCGCTCCAGTTCAGTGGGTTTGCTCACTCTCTTGCAGTACACTTTGGCAACAATCAGAATAGCACACGTGGCCACCACAAACGTCAAACTGGACACCAGTAAACTGATGAACACCGGGCTCATCACTGGATCTACTTCTGCAATTTCAATAAAATAAACGGTCCTTAAAGTTGTAATAAAACTGAAACAGCAACAGATCACAGATCTTTCGACAGTATTGTGAAGTACTTCTGGATTCATAGAACCTTGTTTCCACCACGGAATAAAGGTAATTGTCTTTTTTAATCTCAATTCTGCCATTTTTTCCCTTAGAATTTAACATTAAGTAAAAAAAAAAAAAAAAAAAAGGATAAAGTTAGATAAAGATTAAGTTCATATCCTACCATTCTTACATTTTTTTCCTTAGATTTCTGAGTTTACGTCTCACAATTCTGTGTTCTTGTAATGAAATGTAATTGTTAATTTTATCTTGCAAAATAGTCTGACTTGTGAAATAAAAGGTTTTGCTTTATTTTGTGGAGGAAACAAGCTTCCATACAAGTGCAATAAATTATTGCAAAAAACAAAACAACCAATCAAAGAAAGATGCATGGAGGAATTGTGACGTAAATCCAAGTGTGCAGAAGCTTGTTCCCACCACAGAATAAAACAAGTTAATTGCAGCTTTTTAAATCTCAGTTTATGTCTCAATTCTTTCTTTTTCTTTCTTAGAATTTGTATTGTTTTTGTAAAAACACAAAAATAAATAGATTATATATAAATATACATACATACACACAGTGTTGTGCAAAATCTTTTGCAGTAGCGTGTCAGTTGTGAATATCAGTTTACATTATAATTATAATAGAATATAATTATTATAAATAATGCAGTGAGATTATTGTCTGACAACAGCCAGTGCTCCACACAGAGATCTGATCTGATCATCATCCAGTCTGTCTGGAATAACATGAAGTAACCGAACAAACTGAGACAGACTCAATCCAGAAGAACTGTGCCAATGTCTCCAAGATGAAGAAAAAAACCCTACAGTACTATTCAAAGTTTAAGACACTCGTGTAAAAATGCTGTAAAACGAGGATGCTTTCAAAAATAATGCCATAAATAGATTTCATTTTTCAATTAACTAAATCAAATCAGCTTCTGTTCCGAGGGACACTTGCCCATAGTTTTTCCGGTAGGTTCTCTTTGTGCCGAACAGGTCATTTTAAATATCCAAAGTCCACCTGGGCTGGAAGTGCACAACTCACCTCGAATAGAGATGGGTAAAGGCTGACTCTCCCTCGAGATAAATGTGCGCTCTCCAGTCTGGACCTTGTAGAGACAGCAGTAGTAGCCCTCATTATTGGACTGGGCATTGGAGAAGGTAAAGGTGACGGAGGGAGCTAGGGCTGGTAGAGAGTGCCGGACGGTCCCGTTGGGCCTGATAAGCCGCAGCTGAAAGGATCCTCCTGGATACTGAGGCTGCGTGGAGCAGGTGACGTTAAAACTGTGGCCCTGGATGACCCAACCCGGCCGGGCCTCAGGAGACGTGTTGTACCAGATCTGGGGAGTGTGAATCTCCACTGAGAATAAGAAAGAAATGTCAGCCTGAGACTTTTAGCTCTTTGTTACGTATTTAGCAGCAGATGTGACTTACAGACTGTGATGTTAATAAAGTTGCTGTGTAGAGAAAATCCCGAGGGAGAGTTTCCCAGTTTGGTGTGTATCCTGTAGAGACAGCTGTAGCTGCCCTGATGGGAGATTTCTAAGTCTGACAGAGTCAGATCCACTGTCATTTGTCTGGGATCGGCTCTCTGAGTCACTAGCGGAGTGTCTACTCCTCTTTTGTACAGATGGAAGTCAATGACAGACTGCCAGTACGGGGCAGTGCATTTAAAGTGAACGGCCTCTCCGGCTGAATAGGTGTAGAAGCGAGACTGAATTGACAAGCTGGGTGCTAGGAGCTTTCCTGGTTGGAGAAAAACAAATTGTAGTAATAACTACAAACCAAACACCGGGTGCCTAAAATAAATACAAATCTTTCAAACGTTCTCGTACCTGTGCACTCCACTCCAGCATCCTCACTATGTGTACACACATCATCATTGAGAGAGCGTTCACACAGATCCAGGGCAAATTCGTCACCTGAGCATTTTACGTTACGCCACAGCACTTCTCCACCGGCCCGGCCGAAACGAGCGCCACTTGGTATGTCCAACACGAAGCCGCAGTCGAGCTCTCTACAAACCACTGCAGCATCCTTCAGATCCCAACCAAATTGGCACACAGTGCCCCACTGATGCCCATAACGCACCTCCACTCTACCCGAGCACCGCTCACCCGCTTTTTCATTCACAAGTCTGGTGATCGGGTCATCTGTGGAAATAATGGGAATGACCCAGTGTTCTTATCCAAGCAAAACTATTTCAACTACCAGAAATGATTAGTAAAAATGCGCAAATCTAACCTAACCCTAACCCAAGAACTAATGAAAACGACAAAAGCAGATAGCAAAACTACTAAAACTAAAATATAAAATAAAAGCTAATTAAAAATATTATATATATGTGGATCAGTGACTTAAAATAGTATTTAAAACACTCAATTAAAATTGTTTTTCTAATATTTTCAAATTATATATAATTTTTTATTAATATATATATACATATATATATTTTTATTAATATATTTATTTGTATATATATTTCAGAAAAATGTTATTTATATATTAAATATATTTATAATAGAAATGTTATGAATATAAACTTAAACATGTAAATATACTGTATGTGTGTGTGTTTTTATATACATAAATCTAAACAGAACACACACACACGTATATTACACAACCAAAACTTTTATTTTGTGTGACAGTACTAATTTTAATTTTCAATGTATCTTCAGAATGTCAGAAATGTATTTCTTGCACAGTATAAATAAGTCTCTATAAATGAAAATAATCAGCTTTGATAATTTAAGGAAGGGGACCATCATATATGAGAGTCCCTGAACACCTACAGCAGACAACAGCGTCAAGTCAATAACTCACCAAAGGCTTGAACATCTTCAACAGCAACAGTGCATCCTGTTAAAGAAGCCAAAAGTTAAAGGCACGTTTTTCTCTTGACATATTCATTCTAAAATACAGAAAAATCACGCATGTTTTTAGGCTTTTTGCAAGTGTGCATGGATCAAATGTACTATGGAGTCAGCTGCTGACAATCCTCAGGTCTCCTAACAATACATTAATTAGAAAGGAATACATTTTACTAACCAAGCATTACCAGGCCCAGAAGAATCTTCGACATTGTAGATTTCCCATGTAACGCAAGTGCCAGGGCTTTAGGCTCATTTAATAACTAAATATCTCTGTCAATGTCAGCAATCCAAAAGCTGAGAGGGGGACCAGGAGCAAGTTGATGCATAGCACGTCCGTCTATTCTGCTAGCTGGCTAACTAGCACTTCTCAATGCAAGAGTGAACCAGTTCACCTCCATGTGATTGATACAAATACATTATCTATCATAACTCATGTTTCAAAGCATAAGCTAATAGTAGCTAATAGCACGTAACAATTTAGACACAAGAGCTGTAGAACCGGACGGCTATATGCTAACGTTGCCTTAAAGTAAAGAGAGTTGATCGTAGAGCGACATAAAAGAAATACCGATGTATTCACAAAGCATAATCGAGTAAATCTGTGGACAGTAATGTTTTTTGAGTTGTTTTTTTCTCGCGCGGACGATATTCCCACAAACAGAGTGATAATGCAGACAGGCGACGTCCGACTCGTAAACGACTCGTTCATTTGAATCGGATCTTTTCATTAAACCGCTAAAACCTTTCGAACAAACCGAATCAACGGGAAAAAAACGACTTAGCGAGGTTTTGACTGCTGGCGCGTAAAGTAACTTTTGATTGAATGTCGGTTTTAATAAATGATTTATTCAATTACAGCCTATACACTCATCAAAATTGTTATTCATGCAACATGTACATGAATGATAGATTGTTTTGAATGCAAATTCTAAAATAATCTTTCTCATTAGCCGAAATATTGTAAATGACTCATTAAATTACATTACCACACTTATTAATAAACGTAATAAACAGTATTGTAACGTATATATATATATATATGTGTGTGTGTGTTTAAGGAATACGTGATGACGTATACGTCAGATCCACAAGAATCACTGAATTGTTTTTTTGACCGATTCCTTGAAATGAACTGTTCATATGAGTCGATTCGCGGCAATGAGTCAGACGTCCCATTATTCAGATGAGGAGAATGTACAGTAGATGTTTTACTGTTCGGCGATGTTGCGCAAGATCTGCGCACAAAAACGTTCATGCCTATTTGCCTCAAGGCTTAAAACAATTTTAGGCTCAAACGTGGAAAGACATATTCAGAGACATAATTTAACGACGCTATAAATCTAAATATCTATCGTTCAGTTATCTACAGTAGCCTACTACAATTATATGAATCAAAACTACAATTAAAATATTACCAATTAGTACTAGCCTGAACATTAGAACGATAACTTTTTAAATAAGAGTTGGTGAACAGTTTTCAGTTTAAGTATTCAGGGGTAAGAATGTATGTGAATGGGCTTGTGGCGACATCAAGTGGATAAAATGAGAATTACAATACAGCTTTACCCAACATTTTGTTACAGTATTTTTTAATCTTTGTTTCAATTAATTAATGGCAATTCAGTATTTGTCAGTATCATTTCAGGTCCATCTTTACAACATATATTATTTTAATAATGTGTTATGAAATGAACAAATACAATAAACAAATGCACCTGAAACAAAGACATACAATTATGCACATAAATACATAAATACATAAATAAATCTAAAGCATAAACATGAAATGAATTTAGAAAAATTACGAAATAAAATAATTTTCCTCTCACTATAGGAATAAAACAAGGGTTCAAAGTTTGTCATGCAAATATGTTATGAAATAAAACAGAAACATAAGTTCAGCGGCTCTTGCTCCTTATTTTATGTCCCCTATTCAAATCGTGCAGCTTTTAAATAATATCCCTCATTTTAAGTGGATCCTAAAATTACAGTTTAAATATCTTGATCTTGGTCCATGTTCTCACTTCAGTGATATCTTCGTTGGTTTAATAATTTTAAAAAATCATATTATTAAAAACAACAATTAAATAATATATATAAAACATGCTCAAAATGCACTTTTACGTCGACCAAAACTGGGATATTCTACTATTTGAACCAAATGGTTATATCTGCATCTTTCTTGAGAAGTGCAGGAGTTCAAAGGTAGTTTTTAGCTCATTCACGTGCATTATTCCGCGCACGACCTACTTCTGTGTAATTGGATAAGCATCAGTCTCTACCCAGAGAGAGAGAGAGAACGAGAGCGAGACCGGCTGGACGCACAAACCGTTATCCACCTGAAAATAAAGCGTTCATGGAATCTGCACATTCCTCACTGACGTCACGGCGGATGGAATAATAGAACACGCGTCGCGACTCGCGCGAAACAAGCAGTCGCGCTCTACTGTTACGATGTTATAAAGTGTACTTTGGTAAATTTCCTCGCGACAGCGCTACACGCACGGAATGTCCCGCGGAAGCGCAGGCGAACAACAGGTGGATTCCGAGGCCAATCCAGACCTGGAAGTAGCCATACTTCTGTGTCTCTCCGCCCCTATGAGTAACCATAGCAAAGACACCGTAAAATCCAGCGTACCGGAAAGAAGCCGAGTAACACGCTCGTGATATGGATCACTTCAGCGGTGACGCGACATTGGGAGCATCACGAACAAGATTCACTCACACAGTTATGTCACTTTACATCTGATATCGTCTTCTGATACACAGAGGCTGTTTTATTTCTGTCCCAAGAGAGTGTTTGTAGACTTTTGGAGTTATCATGCCTGTCAGTAACGGATCGATGATGGATTTGCCCTCGGGATATGTGAAAGTAAAGGCGCATTATGGAGGGTGAGTGTCGTAAACTTTTACAGGGTTAATGTTTCAAAGCTGGCCTGCTGTGTTGTGGCGTCAAAGGTCGGAATATGCCCGGTTTTTGGCTGTTTCATGTAAGCAGAACATATTTGCAAACGCGCTTCACTCCCATACCTGACAAACTTTGACAGCCTTGAATGTTTTAATACTTTTTGCATCGTAAGATCGTTTTTAAACAGCATATTTTGTGTTTTAGAGACGTTGTCAGCTAAGGCATTTTACAACAGTGCTGTTTACAACATCAGGCATGTCGTAAAACATCCAGGCCTTTTCTTGCTAATATTAAGATATTAGTAAATACATTTCAATTATTAATATATCTTTTAAATATGAAACATAACAAATGGTTTTAAAAGTGCACTTAGTTATGGCAATTAAAAGTTTTCAAATAAAAAAATGATCAATCTTTTTGACAAAAAAAAGTATGAAAACTCTAAAGCTACTTTAAAGCTGATGGGTGCCACCATATTGATATCACATGACACAGCCATGCAATGCAATTGAGCAAATTACTGATATGGTTTGACCAGTTTTAAAACATAAAAACAGTAACTTAATAAGTGCTTTAAATATTTTTGTGGGCTGAAGTTTGTGTCACTTGTTGCTCACCACAACTCTGCTGTTTTATTATGTATAACATTCTTCTTTGAAGAGGATTTAGTCAGTTTTAAAATCTCCTAGATTACTATAAAAATACCAAGAGCGCCGCACATGACTTGAATTGACTGAGCTTGTTTTGACCCCCACTGTGGCTTGACATTTTATACTTTTTATTTATTTATTTATTTTTTAAATAACAGTGAATTGTTTCCTTCTTGATGTTCCTCCACTCACTTTAAAATGTAGGCTTTATATTTTGTTTAGACATTCTTGGCTAAAAGTGGCCATGATGTAAGCGGTCAGCAAAGCGTGAGATAACACAAACACGCACTGTCTACATACATCACTGTGAATCACCGTTATTAATCGCATCATTCATCACTCAAAGACCAACAGCTTCAGTACACAGAGGCTGATATCGCCTTTAGTCAACAGTTTGCATGATACGGATTCATTTCGAAACTTCAGTGTCTAAGTTGTAATGGCATTCTTTAAAGGGAAAGTTCCACATGTTCCAAACCTGTGTGAGTTTCTCTTTTCTGCTAAATACAAAAGAAGATATTTCCAAATAGTTGCTGGTAGCCATTAGAAAAAAATACCAGTCCAAAAAAATAAATATAAATAAAATATAGTCAATGGCTACCAGCGGTCTTAATAATAAAAAGCAGCTTTGCATGAGTGTTTGAAATGTAGCATTAACTTCATGACTTATTTGGGTAGTCAAATAATGAGGAACATTGTTCTCATTGTATGCTGGTTGTTTTAAAAAGTATGAATATTGTGTAAGCATACCGTAGATAAATGCTTTCGATAATACACTGTAACTCATTTTTGGACTGCATAAATGCACTTTACTTGTCCTGCCGGCCTGGTGGGTGTATATACAGTAGACCTTTGATTAAAAAGCACAGTTACATGATGGTGTGCAAGAGAACCTGCTATAGGAAGCGAAGAGTTCCTCTGTGTCTGTGGAAGTGTGAATTCCTCTATTACGTGAGTGCGCAAAGAGCTCTCCGAATTTGGGTCAGGCTTTTCAGAGTGTTTTGAAAGCCTTGGTGATTCCCACTTCTAAAATTATTTTGGAGGAAGTTAACACCAGGCGGGACAGAAGTCTTGGTGACTGGCTGACAACCTGAGCCAGGCAGTTGCCTAGCAACAAGTTATGAGCCTCAATAATGTCTTTTTTTCACAGATTCCGGGCACTTTTTCGAGCACAGGCCTGTGGGTTTCAGTCCGAGACATTTCATTGTTGAGCAATCAAGAAAGATTAGACTGTTTTAAATAGCTCATCTCGGAGGGGGGAAATTGCTGGATACTCAGCATTGTTGACCCTGTTAGTCACCTGAAGGGTCACATTTTATAGCCTTGTACGCTTTGAATAGGCAGACGTTTGTCATGCTGGTAGAAAGTGCTTTAAGCTGTTTTACCATGTGTGCATAAAATGTCCCTATTACCTGACAGATACTGAAATTGGTGTGTCATCGTCAGCCGTAGGCGATGCAAAAAGTGTCAGGAGAGAGATCTGAACGTTTTTTTATTTTATTTTTTCAAAAAGGCTTTCTGCTTGTCAGTCATTGTACAAGTTTAGGGAATGTTTCAGTGGACTTCAGTTTTTTAAAGATCAAGCATTAAGCATTCAGTGTCACATGATCCTTCAGAAATCATTCTCATATGCTGATTTGATGCTCAAGAAACAGTTCGGTTGTAATGAGTAGCATTTTTGTATATACAGCAGTCATTTTTCTTTTAGGAGACTTTGAATTGAAGGTAGAACAAAACAGCATTTATTACATTGTAAATATCTTTACTGTCACATTTGATGCATCTTTGCTGTATTCATTTCCACAACATAAATTATGATTTTGCTAAATTGTGATGGTTCTTTCACATAATTGACCATGAACAAACCATCAGTTTAATATCTTGGCAATACACTGAATCATTAACTTTGAACAATGAAGGAATAAGTGAGTAAACGCACTTTACTGAACCATCAACAGCCTGTCGTGCCAAGAGAGAATTGAACTTGGCAAGTCTTTCTTATTTCCATTTCCACTGCCGGACTTTAGTCCAGGACTCAAGAGGTTTAGAGAGGTTTGATTTGCTATAGCAACCACACAGACAGCACTGTAGATAATACTCACTGGTCATAAATCACAAGCATAAGGTGAAACCACAAGTGAAACTTCATAATGTTATCACAGTTCTCATATTACCACTGACATTGTTTTTTTTTTTTTTTTTTTTGTAAAGTAATGCATTTATGTGAGGCATTTTAGTGCACTTCAAAAATGGAGTCTGGACTCGCTGAGAACAAAACAATGAGTGTGAATAGGTTTTAAATACTCTGAACTCTCACGCAAATCTAGTCTGTGTGAATTTGAATATCCAGTTGTGAACCAAACGTAGACAGGGCGTTGTTTAAATCCGCTGCATCTCTTGTGTGGGCTTTCTCAGGGTCTAGTTGTACTATTTCAGGTGGGTTTTATGGTTGAGTCTGGAAAGTCGATCAGAAATGAGCAGGGTGTGTTCGTGATGATTCAGTCTGTGCATATGAGCCACAGCTGTTTAACCGAAACTCATCCATCATTTTTTATGCTAAAAAAGAGTCAGGCCACACATGTACTGTAGTGTCTGTTTACCATTAAACTGAAGATTTATTTTATTTATTTAGTTTCAGAATTTGTAACTATATATATATATATATATATATATTTGTATTTGTAACAGCAAGAAATATTTATGTTTTTGAAAAGTCTGTTTTGCTCATCAAGGTTTCAGTTCGTTTAATCAAACATAAACTAAAATCAATAATATTGTGACATATTACTAATTGGAAGTAAAAGTAATAACATCATCCCTATTTTAAAATAACTGTTTTATTATTAACCACTACAAGGGGTATATAACAATACACAATAAAACAAAACAAAACCTATCCAAACATATCAGGTTATTATCAAGTTGTGCTGCTTAATATATTTGCTGAAACCATGATGCCTTTTATTTATTCTTTGATGAATGAAAAAGTTAAAAAGTGCAACATTTATTTCAAATAGAAATTACATTCTTTACTGTTACTTATGATCAATTTAATCCACACTTCCTAAATAATAGGAGTTATTTCAGTTAGTTCATATACTACCTTCATTTTTATAATTGAGTGGAATTTGCACCACAGCGCCCGCACAACTTGATGCTCATGACAGGGAATAGCGTGTAAAAGCGTGTCATGCATAAACTAATTATATTTTTGCAGTTTTACAAATAATACATTACACATAACTGAAATTGCACGTCAAAATAACACATTTTCTATATTTTTTGAGACACCCCAAATTTCACAAATCACGATTTCTGGGGAGGCTATGTCTTATTAAGAGGATGATTATCAGTTCATGTATCATTTTTACTTAAAGGTACTGTATGTAGGATTGACACCGAGTGGTTGAACTAGGTATTGCAGTCCAAATTCAAAATACTGGAGAGG
>JAUMHP010000193.1:0-11911 GCA_032361065.1 Enteromius trimaculatus | reverse complement strand
CAGACTCTTAACTCAAAATTCTGTGTTGGTATCACAAAACGGTAAAAAATTCTGTGATGGGCTCACGGAAAAGATTGCAATGTATGTCAGTGACAGGCATTAGCCATGATCCATGAACTGGATTCAAATATTGGGTTATGATATTGCCATTATTGCATATGTATTGGGGTGTGATTTTTCACTGTAAACGGTCGCAGCAGTTTTATTTATATTACTTTATTTATACATTATGAGCACGTAAACCAACACCTGCCCCTAAATATACTGTACCATCCATTAATAAAACATAAGATAAACCAGCAGATGTAGCAATGTTAATATTTAAAGTAAAATAAAAAAAAAAAGTAAAATAAAAAAAGAAATAAAAAGTTTCTTAAAATTATCTTAAAAAAAAAAAAAGTAGCTTACTGTGTCTATACGGTGATAATTAGAAGTCACCAGATAGCACTAAATAACTGGCACAATTATGTAAAACAGTATCTTGTAAAATGTGATGTGGTGTCTACGAACACTAGCCTGCGACTTAAAAACAGCACTGCTACTGAAAAGCTACGTTTTTAAAAAAAAAAGCCTCTTCATTGCTGAGAAAAGTGTTTTTCACAGAGCATTGCATTGACACTGCTGACAACACATACAGTACAGCTGACATATACTATAACCAACTACAACCCAATTAAACCAGATGATATCAACATGTTTCAAACGGAGTCTGTCTCAACACGTTTGACCCTGCATGCTAATTACTCGACCTTTGGAGAGCTTTAAGATGCTGTAAAATGGCATGGAAAGAAAAAAGGTGAGGGAGGTTATTCATAACAAAATTAAATTGTAGTTGAGTTGCAAACAAAAATTAAACATTAATACAAAAACCTCCAGCAAAGCCCGTCTTACAGTAATGTATCTGTTGATAAAAAAAAGTGCTCCAAACTAAACTCCATGAGCTGGAAAACTGTGCACCATGCAGGCGCTTTTAAAAGAACAACCTCATATTTCAAAGTTTAAACACAGGAATCATCTGATTCTAAATAAATGGTGAGGCTTGTGACCTTGGTAGTCATACAGAATTGTACATACAGACTTAATCAGATCTCTTCAGTGATCCGATGTAACCTTGATGTTTTTCCTGGGAACACGATCAATACATCTATCAATTGCAACTGGACAGCTTAAAAAAAAAAAATATATAATAAAAAAAAAAAAAGGTTTTAAACTCCACTGTTCATTCAAAGATGCATCCTTGAGCTTCGAGGGGTTATGTTCCCCATTATTAGTAGTATAAAAACGAGGATTCTTTTATGAGTGGTATATGATCACCAGAATGCAATTGTGATGGACACAAAACAGCATCTACAGTTCAAGTCAAATTATAACACTGTCGGCACTCACACAATTTTGAGAAGGTATTATTATGTCTAAGAAAAAAATCAATTAGTTCTGGAAAGAAGAGTAAAATCTGAAGTCCTCAAAATGGGTTCTTACTGTAAGACAGGAATAATGAAACCTCCAAGACCATAAAGACTATGCATTGTTGATACCTAGAAATGGCAGGAAGTACTAGGACCCTGAACAATTGAAGGGTTTTGTTGAAAAACAAGGATGGCTTTAAGGAAGAAGGCACTCTGAAAAGGAACTTTGAAGTATTATTCTGAGCAAAGCCATTGAAATAAAGCAGAGAAGCCTCTGGAAGAAATCCTGCCCGAGCTGTGAACTTTAAATGGATTTTCATCAAATGAATAAAGTAAAAAACAACCTTTGAAGACCGGATGAGTAAATGCCAATAAAGTCAATCCCAACTGTATTCAAAAGTAAAGGCAGTCATCTATATTTAAGCTCTACTGGACTATTCACACATTTTTTTCTGCTTATTTTAGTCTCAGTGATACAGACTTTCAAGTCAAAAATCAAGTTTTACTCAGTACCACTGTATAATAACTTTATAATGAACATCACATTATATTATTTAAAACAGTTAGTTAGTCAGGACATCAGAAAATTGATGACAGCTAAAATTTCACAACCTGTAAGTAGTTCTTAACACTGAGATACATGTAGTATTGCACAAAGTCAAACTTATTAAACAAACAAAGAAAAGAGGTAACATTTCAGAATAGGGGTCCAAAATAATGCATTAGTTAAGCATTAATTAATGGTTACAATTTGTTTACAATTAAGCATTAGATGAGCAAAAACACACTACTAATTATTGATTAACCTAACATTTTAATCATTAATTACTAGTGTGTTTTTGCTCAACTAATGCTTAATTGTGAACAAATTAACCATTAATTAATGCTTAACTAATGCATTATTTTGGACCCCTATTCTGAAGTGTTACCAGAAAAGAAAATTACAAATATAATGATTTATTTTTCAGTTTAGAGGAAAAAAGGAATCTAATGACTGATTTTCACTTCTATTTAAATCATTCTTTTGTAAACTGTCCCACTGATTTGAAAGCAATCATATATGCAAGGTTTTTTTTTTTACACATATCCAAATCAATTAATTCTGCTTGTTTTGTAAATGTAGCCCAAAGGAAGATATGTGGCATAATAATTCTAAAAATAAATAAATAAAAAACACGGTTTGCAGATGCTACAAAGGTCCACTTCTCATTAATGTTTGCAACACATATTCAAATATATAGTAATTGCACCAATGGTAGTAAGTGTTTTGTTATTAGGATGATATTTTAGATTCTGTGTTCTTGAAGGAGCACTGATGTGACTGCAGTGCTGCAGAAGACAAAAAAGGAGAAGAAAAATAAAACACACACACATAAAAATACTTCTAATCGAAAAGAGGTTTGCCAGTCTCAACTAAACAACAAAAACAAAATCTATTCATGTATATTTGGGAAAAAACATTAGAGAAAATTGGATTATGGGCTCTCTCTTTAGTATTGCCCATAAAGTGTCTACTCCACAAAAGAAGAGATGTCTGAGATGATCACTGCAGTTCCATTCAACACAATCTCAAACATCACTAGTGTCTCTAGTGCTTTACAAAGAAATCAGTGTTCATCCAAATGCTCTTTAGAACACATGCATAAAAATCTTTGCAGCAGGTATTGCATACAGACTTTCCACATTTACATCCCTGCCACGAATGCTTTACAAACACTTGTTCAATTTATGAAAACCCAGTCAGATGAAGACTGAGCGCACATGTATAAACTCCTGCTCAACGTAACTAAAATGGAGATTACACCACCTTTTTTATTATGCATAACCTCATCTGCATGTGATTTCCATGTACTACTTCTCTAGTTTAAACGACAATTCAGTTTGACCTTTAGGAGTCAAAATTATCATTAAAATTAAAATGATCAGAATTATTTTCATACATTATATTAATATTAATGAATTAAACTGACTAAATATTAAGTCATTATCATTTGAAAAAAAAAAAACATAAGAAAATTTCATATTTATGATATAATGAAAGCATTTTTTTAAAATACTGATTTGTATTGGAACTGTAAATACATTTTCTGATGCCGCACTGTGTATTCAAAACCCTGAGAATTGTATCTAGAGCACTGGAAGGTATTACAAGACAATCCATAAATCCATTTTCCAAAAGGAAAGGTCAACCTGACTGTTTATGTAGATCAAAATTTTCAGGGATGATGGGGCAGCTGTAATTTACTTCCCGAGCTGCCAATAAATCCTACCTTACCTTACAAAGTTGTCTGAAAGGTTAAGCTCAGGTTTGCTTACTTTGCACTTCCTCAGGCTCTTAAAATAGATTCTAAATGATATTAATGGTGTGCTTTGCATCCACTTTGCTGGGCTGGTAATGAGGGTGTGGGTGAGGGAGTGGATCAAAGAGATGGGGCCATGCTTCATGAATTTCTAATTAGAGTTTTAAGCCTCATCAAGTCACTCAAAGAGGCCGTGGACTAAATGAGAATGGCGCTTTCCCATACAAATCATGCATCAGTCATTCAGAATCAACCATCAACCTCTTCTGTGAGCGACATTGTCTTCTACCGTGTTCTTGGCAAGCAATGGCTTTTCTTTAATCTGTCGGGTCACAGAGAAGTGAAAGGAGTCACGGGTGGCTCTACTCGGGCCAGTGACTTTAATATCTTGGGCTGACAGATGTGTCACAGCAGCAGATCATTTAATAATGAGGGGATTCTCAAAGTCAGAGGCTGCTGTAGTATTAAAGCCTTTTGAGAGGAAATGGCTCATCACAAAGTTGTAATCACATGACAAGAATGGTAAATTGCAGTTAGGCGATTTTTTTTTCTTTCAATGATAAATCTTAAGGCAGGTACAAAATACATGCATTAAATTGATTAAACTGATATCAATACTGGGTCTGGACTCACAAAATTCTCCTTAACTTTAACTTTAGAACAGGTTCCACTTGATAACCATTAACTATAACTTTTTCCTAATTAAGTTTTTAATTCGCTGCTTATTAATAGTTAGTAAAGCAGGTAAGTTTAGGTACCGAGTAGAATAAGGTCATATAGAATGAGGCATTAATATTTGCTTATTTAGTACTAATAAATGGCTAATATTCTAGTAATATGCATGCTAATATGTGTTAAGAGCTTAGCTGCTAAAATAGCATAGAATATTCGGTAACACTTCAGAATAGGGGGTCAGAATACTGCATTAGATAAGCATTAATTAATGGTTAATTTGTTCACAATTAAGCATTAGTTGAGCAAAAACACACTAGTAATTAATGATTAAAATGTTAAGTTAATCATTAATTACTTGTGTGTTTTTGCTCAACTAATGCTTAATTAATTAATGCTTAACTAATGCATTATTCGGATCCCCTATTCTGAAGTGTTACCGAATATTTAGTATTTAGTATGCATTTTTGCAGGTAAAAACAGCAAAAAATATTTACAGCAGCTGCCAAAAAACGAAACAACACAAAAATGACAGATACGAAGTGGCACGAATTATTAGTAACAAAAAAATACTGCTCATGATTAAACTTGACAAGTTTTTCAAGAATTTAACATTCTTACAAACTACTTTTTAACTAGCTTCTTTGTGAATCAGCCCCTGGTTATCAGAGACCGGTAAAATCACTACTGACATTCTATAGTTCTGGTACACTAAAACAAGACGGCAAATTGTCTTGATGTTTTAAGCCTGACAGATGAATGACAGACAGACTTTGCAATTTTACTCCTTGTGCAATAAAATAGTATCCCTGTATTGATTAGCTTTAATCCCGCTAGTAATCAAACTGTCTGTGTAAGCAGAGGCCTGGCAATATCGTACACTGTAAAACACAAATATGTCAAACATAATCCCTATTCGCTTTAATTGTCCGAACTGAAGAAAGAAATTTGACCAAGCCTGATATTTTATGTACAACACAAATTTCAAAATGATACTATTGAATTGCCTGAAATCATTCGATATAACAAAAGATAAATGCATCTCCCTTCACAGTTTGAAAATGGATATCACTTCTGGGAAGAGATCTCCTGAAAACGTGACAAAGTGAATTTAGTTTATCATAAAATATAATCTGGATTATATTTCCCTTGCCGCACAGCTGTGCCTTATGGAGGGGGGGGGGGGGGTGTCCTTTTGAAAGGTCTAGATGAAGTTAACATTCAAGATTTAACACCCGTATTTTAAATTTCTCAAGACTAAATATACCCCTGAAGCAGGAGATTATGAAAGGTCAGAATTAGCATTTCTGGCACATCAGCAGCACAACAAAAACCTCTGCTACTACAGAAACAAGACATTACAAACAATTACTTAACCTGAAAGAAAAACACAAATGCATTAATTGCTTATCATGGTCCCCATAATCACTTACCTAAACGATATCATTTTATAAAGTTTTTGAACAACACAACGTAATCGCAGCAACAAGACTAATTTCATTGTGTTGCAGCTTGCTTCCTTTGTGTTGGGTCTTGTTTCTGTTGTGCTGTAGCTTGTTTTCATTGTGTTGTTCTAATTTCATTGTACTGAGGCTTTTTTCTGTTGTGTTAAAATATATTTCAGTCAAAAATGCAAAAATCTACATAATAATAGAATAATAATAATAATAATAAAAAGAATCAATTAATAACAAAAAAGATGATAAAATAACAAAAATGTCCATTGTTTGCTAGATTAAGAGGGTAGTGCAAGTCTTTCCTTTCTCCCAATAAGCAATTTAGCAGATGCATTTTAAGATAATGTTTATTTGCTAATTGCAGGAAAACTTCCCTCGGAGCAATTAAGAGTCAGTCGTGACTCTGGCGGAAACAGTCTGCTGAGAGCTGCTCACTGGATACCAGAGACTCAGTCTCTAACCAAATTATTAAAAACACCACATAAATAACCTAAAAAAATGCAAGAAAACACAAGAAAGAGACCTGTTTTTGCATGATACATATTTCCAACAGATGAAGCTAAAATGTGTCCGATGCCACTTATCAAGCTGACTCAAAGCACCACTGACACGATCCTCTCTAGTCACTCGAGGAAAGAGAGGCGCTGCTCGATCCTGAGAGGCAGCTCTAGAGGACAGAGTACTGTTACGCTAGCGGCGCTAATGCATGGCCACGCAAAGCAGAGGAGAGGAGAGAACGCTTGAGAGGGTTCTCAGTGTGGTTCTATCAAGACTGAAGGTTAAGCTGTCTGCGACATGCCGAGAGCTCTTCATTTAGGTGTGGAAAAGGTCAGAGACCTTTAAAATGCTTGCATGTAACCACAGAATGTTCTGGGAAAACAAACACAAAAAAAAAGCAAATAAAAAAAGAATATGGTTTGTAATGACATGAGTCTGCAAACAACTGACAAAGGTTTCACACAAGAGAACTTGGACACCCAAACAAGTCATTAGTTTATTTAAAAGACAAAATATCCCAAGGACAAAATCCTACTAAATGTTATTCTCCATTGAACCCAATGTCTGTGCTTCCAAAGCAGTGTTTCTCCCACGTGCCATTTTCCTCCCTCTTGCAGCCCAGTAAAAATTGGCATATTACTATTATGATGTGATAACAATTACATAATAATCTAATTAGACTAAAACTGTGAGGGCCGACATGAAAGATTTTACAGGCAGAAGGAAGAAAGCTGTCATTACTTCAGAATCGAGGTATTTTTTTTTTTTTTGGTTTTGATTTGGGAAGATTAGGTTAAAAGATCAAATAACAAAACATTTGAATGCAGGTGATATCAAGCACTTTCCCCAAACCAAACATAAAAGAAAAGCCTAAAAGAAGGAGATGTCAGTGCCACATGTTACAAAATGTTACAAAAAATGCATATTTTAAGTAATTGGCTGATGAAAATTCAGCTTTGCATCACAGAAGTAAATTACATTTGAAAATGTATCACAGTTGAAAACATTTTTAATTATAATGATATTTAACAATACTTAGGTATTTTGGATCAAATAAATATATACAGTACAGTCTTGGTGAGCATAAGAGAATTACAAAATAAAAATCTTACTGATATAAACAATGCCATAAAGTATTTGAACGCGCATGATATCACGTGCCAAATAATTTCGAAACAACTATTCCTCCGAACCAAACAAAAACCTGCCAGCACAGGGTAATGAAAAGTGAAAAATTAAAAGTGTGTGAAATGAGGAGCGTTTTGCTCAGAGCAGCATTAAATAAAAAGACTTTTAACAGGCTAACTGAATCTGGCGCACCCCGGGATTACGAGCAATAAATCAGGAGAGAAATGTGCTTATTAAATAGATGGGTCCGTTATGCAATATTGCATCCCGGAAAGCAAACGGTTTTGATTCAGTATTCTTGTTCGGATTGACCTTCAAACCCTGAAGCGCACAAACAAATAATGAGAGAAGGCAGGAACAGACAAGAAAAAAAAAAGGAGGCCGGGACGAGCCTCAGTATTGAGTTTGACTATGACAGAGACACTAATGCGAGAGGCAGCATCAGCAATAACAGATTACGCATGTTTAACCTATCCTGTTCACGTCCTTCAAAACTGACTAATCCGCTTCAAAGAAATAGCCGTGGGACGCTATATATCGTCTTGGAAGATACTTGTCAGTATGAATGAATGTAAGCAAAACCATCTCCTTAATTACACTGTTTATATTTACTTTCATTGAGTCGGGATAAGCTATATAAATAAACACATGTCGCTTTATTGTAAATTACAGAATACGTGAGAAAAATGAGAGCCTATAAAACACCAGTTTCAAACCATTTCACTTCTATTTCTTTTTATAATGGCCGCACATCAGTCGCAACACAATGACAGGTTAACCAGTTTGGGAAACAAGGTTAAACAAGGTTAACGTCCCCCCTATTCCAGAACTGTCTAAACTGCTGCCTAAAGCCGCTGGCACCAATTTGGTACGGAACGACTGCACAAATATCACCCTGTCCGTAACATCATGACAGTTCGGTGGTTAATGGCTCCGATGATTCGAAATAAACCTTTTAAATCTAAACCTGCATTCATGCTGGGAGAAGCGATAAAAAAGGACATTTTTCCTTTTAATCCGTTTTGTGCATCATTAACCAGGAGGAACTTACACCTTCCTTGTGTCAGGGCAGATTTGTGGCGTAATACATCTCTTTGACTTTATCTACTGACTGTTCGGCACCCCACCGCCTGTTATGTGCGGACTGATTGCTCGCTGTGTCCATTTCCTCCGTCGCCTTCCTCTTTCAAAGCAATTTGCACTCCGGTGCTTCTTCAAAACTGCTCTGAACACTGTACTACTGCCTGCAGGAAATGTAACATAATTCAGTATACCGCTGCTTTTGAGTACCGCCATGTCAAAGTGTTCCAGGTACATGTTGCACAAGTAAATACATCAAAAGAAGACGAAACGAGCTTATTTGAGCCCAATGGTCTCTAAGTGGTTGCATCATGTTAACTAGATGATAACCTGTCAATCTCATCCCTCCTACTTGAAGCGTTTAAGTCTTTCAGGGGATGTAGGTGCGTTTTTATCTATTAGGGATACATAATTTGGTTATTTTGTCTACTTGAGTACTTGACAGACAAATCAACAGAGTATTCAGGGAAGATGGCATCCATTTACAATAGTTGGTCAATGAACGTCTTTGTTTTTCTAAGCCTTTGTAAACATTAGCTAGACTGACCGTTGCAATTTAACCATCGCAAAACCTTTAGTTACTGTTGCTAGTGCTGGCGATCTCATGCACACACAGTGAAACTTTTATCACAGAGCAAATAGGAAATGGACAACACGCTGACAGATAAGGCAGAGCAGGTTCATTTTTATATGAAACAGTCTCAGCTTTCACATTTTGTCACTTTAAATTCAAACAATAATACTGTTTAAACGTTAACCTTTAACGTGCTGAGATCTTGAGCCTCAGTTCAAGCAGCAAATGAACCAATCATTTCTTCCTCTTTACTAGTTATAGCATGAAATAAACATGAAACATCACAAGCTGTCCTGCTTCAATCACGACATTTATTTAGTTCAAGCCCACCAACATTTATCTACTCTCTAGTCTGGTTTGTTTGTATGACAAAAACGCCATATTCTGCATTATGACTGGTCAGTTTGCCTGTCAATCAAACTCGAATGTGGCGAATGCGTCTTTCCCCTTTTGCTGTGTCTAAAGGCAATACTCAAGTTACAAATTAACTCTAGCAGTTTAAGAACTTAAAATAAAATGTTCAAAATGAAAACTGTAAAAAACAAGTGTTTTAACAAAAATCCTGAGTGTTTTTTTTTTTTTAGTTCACTTAAAAAAGAAAATTCTGTCGTTCTCATAATGTTGCTAATATAATAGATTTAAATAAAATGTTTTTTTTTTCAATTGTTTGGTTGCCAACATTCTTTACAATATCTTTTGTGCTCAACAGAAATGGATATAGGTTGAGAGACAGTAAATTATGACAATTTACATTTTTAGGTGAACTATCCATTAAACAAAAACCTCTGTAAAAATGACCTTTATTTATGTGTCTAAAAAGCAGCTGCATTGTGATACACTGATTTAGTTTGCAACAACAGCACTGTACTCAATTAAAAACAAATCCCTCTAAACATACTTTTACAGAATGTTTTATATAAAAAAGCCAATTGTGTTTTGATTAGTCACCGCTGTCAT
The DNA here is from genome assembly GCA_032361065.1 of Enteromius trimaculatus. NCBI lineage: Eukaryota > Metazoa > Chordata > Actinopteri > Cypriniformes > Cyprinidae > Enteromius > Enteromius trimaculatus. The sequence continues at coordinate 1,839 of JAUMHP010000193.1, read as the reverse complement.
TTTCGAGTACTCTGGTATCGAGGTTCATCCCACAACATTCTCCTACAAAGACACACCATTACAAGACCACTGAATAAAGGTTGTGACTTACAAACACAAAAAACACGCTTGATTTCAAACCAGCTACAAGCTGAAAGTATCAAACGCCACCAGGACCGTTTCATCATACAGACAATTAAGAGAAATGACTCACTTAAAACCGCTCGAATACGTTTTTGAACTGCTGCACTTCACAGAGTACATTTGCTCGTTTTCAGTGGCAGTTTGAAAGCTATTGTTGTTGGCAGATTTTCTATCTGAAGCGCCACTCGGCTGAAACATGCTCATGTGGGTGTCACACAGAAATAACATTAGGAAAAGACAAACTGAGATTTCATGACAGTCCTCTCCAAAACACTGCAATGGCATTTTATTCTCTTACTCACTATTATTTTCATCTAAACACTTCTAGTGAGACGGTTCCCATAAAAAAATGAAGAGAAACACAAAAACAAATGACAGTTTGCCGCCCACGAGTCGGTACTTTTCTACCGAGGTTCATCTAATCAAACAAGTGGTACCGCTTCACATTTGCTAACATTAGATAACTACGTTATTAACAATCAACTAATATTTACAAATACTAGAGAATTTATTAATCTTACTACTATAAATTCCAGTAGTTAATAATACATTATTTAAATCAAAATCTATGTCTGTTAATATTTAATGGACCTGAGCTGACATGAACAATGATCTTACGCACTCAGAGGTTTTAAATACTGTAACAACTGAATTGCTCATTGTTAATTAATGCTAGTATTAACTTATTAACGTTAACTAATGGGACATCAGTATCACCAAATACATCCTCTGTAAAAAAGACCCCCCAAAATACCAGTTTTTATTCATACTGGCCTCAAAACAATCTACAGCTACTTTATATTAATGCCCATAAAGTATTTACTGTACCAGAACCATAGTGACATAAAAAATTTAAACCTATAAGTTAGGTAGGATGTTCGTCAATCCTGATCATGGGAAATTGATTACTTTAAACCGGACGCTTTTTGACCTGTTTGGGAACTGAAGTAGCAATGCAGTGAATTTGATTTGTCTAGTTTTAATGTATTATATCAGTATCTGCTTTATCTCATCTAATCAGTGGCATCGATAGGAGCGTGTAACACCTGGGGGACCTTTGAGCACAAAGTAAAACACTCACCAGTTTCCTCCTCTTGTCCTGTTCTGTTGGGGGTTCCTCATCATCTGTCAGCTTTGGCTCTTCAAAGCGGCTCATCAGCATGCAGCTAGAGGACAGGCAGCCAGAGAGAGAGAGAGAGTGTGTAAGGTGTGTGTGTTTGTGTGTGTAAAAAGAGCGAGTGCAAAGTAGAGAAATGACATTCATGTTACACATCATTTCTAAAATGTGCCACTTTTCCCTGTTCTCCAGCAGCTGTGTAATCTCTCACTCCATTTATGAATACCCTTTTGACACCCCACTGAAGTATGTATGAGGCACGTTGTGTATCCATCCTGCCTGGAAATGATAAAATGCCTTAGGAGGTGAACTTAAGGGTATAGCACCATATCCTGAAGTCATGAAATATTGGTTGCCTTGCATTCTCATGCACACTTCATGACCGGTTTACATACAACCCCAATCTATATATAAATAAACAAACATTGTTTTCTGATGTGGCATACCAATTCATATGAATTCTATATTCATTATTTGTATAATTCTTATTAGTAATTAATTCATAGTTAGATGGCCCATTATCAGATTTCTAACAGAGGCAGTCAGCTTTAGATTTTTTATCTGTTGGTATTTGAGAGAATTCATGTTACCATGCATCT
>JAUMHP010000192.1:0-31035 GCA_032361065.1 Enteromius trimaculatus | reverse complement strand
ATTTCTGATTTCTCCCAACATGATGGTTTCAGGAGACTCGTCAGTCAATAAATAAGAAAACAAAGTAACTGGCGTTATATTACTCTAAAATTAAAATGTAATGCATTACTTTACTAGTTTCTTGGTAATATTGTTACGTAACTCGTGTTACTTAATTTAATGCGTTACCCCCCAACACTGGTGATGACTGTAAAAATACAATATTGCCAAAGCTTGGATGAAACAATAATAATCCAGAACTAGAACATATGAACATTTAATACCACAGTGTTTAACATATAAACACACTTGTGAAGGTCACTGTGGTGGAGAGTATGGAGGAACACTGAGGTCAGGATTAATACATTTCTCTCTCACTCACTCACACACACACACACACACGGATATCCAGTCAGTGATCATTCTGGCAATAATAATGGTTGTATTGTTCTCCAAATGTAATTTGTATATATAATGTAATATTGTAAACTGCTTTCTGTTTGAATATATTTCACATGTAATTTATTCCTGTGATCAAAGATACTGTACATGTTTAACATCATTACTCCAGTCTTCAGAGTCACATGATCTTTCTAAAATGCTGATTTGCTGCTCAACAGATATTATATTTATTATTATTATTATATATTATTATCTATCCCTAGAAATCTCTATCTAACCCCAACCATTCAAAGACCATTTATCTAAAATAAAAAGTTTTTGTAAAAATTACACATAGATTTCAAAAGTTTGAAGTCAGTGTATATATATATATATATATATAGCTATATATTATTTTCTTTGGAAGGAAATTATAGAAATTAACAGGCTACTTTTAACAAGAATGCTTTAAATTGATCACATGTGAAGATAGGCATTTATAATTTACAAAAGTTTCAGATAAATGCTGTTCTTCTGAACTTTCTATTTATTAAAGAAACCTGAAATCGTCTCAGCCGTTTTAAACATTATTTTAATTTTTTTTAACAGCAACGTTTGAAAATAGCGCTCTTTGTCTCCCTCTCGTGAAAAAGTCCCGTACATGCAAGCTGTGTATCAAACTATCAGATGACCAAACTACCAGTGAACAATAATATCATAATCGATTAGAAAGTGAAAGTAAAAACGCTTGTACATATTTGAAAGAGTTAGTTCTCACATTCAATTAGTTCTCACATTCAATGCAGTCAATAAATGACCAGGGCTTCTATGCAAGAAAATGCAATGACTGTGTTAAATGAATAATCAGATTAACATTATGTGCAAAAATGGCTCTGAAATGAATTTTTCAGTTTGCTCTAAAGGCAAAATTACATCATTGCATTTTTTCTAAAAGAGCAAGACATTAATAAATACTTAATATAGTACATAAAGCTTATGCTACACAAATATTTTAGCCATGGTGATTAGTAAAGTGTTTTTTTAAGTACATTAATCAGCTTATTTAGTACAAATATATCCACATTTTGATCAGATGCTTGAGCATCAATAAACCACAAACGAAGACTCGTACATGTGTGGAGTTTCTTTATTTAGCATACTTAAATAAAAACGTCAAATTCTCAAAAGCTAAAGAAACAAAAGCCTCCACTAAGTTTTCCATCACTGCTTTTCCTCATGAAATGCTGTTTTCTGTAGGTCTCTGACCCAGATTTGGGTTTTGCGCGTTTGCTTTAGGGGCAATGTGTCACGGCTTGATTTTTGAGCAACTTAACCTGAAAAGACTTTACAGTATCTTCTAACTGCCAAAAGCAAAAACTATTCTGGCCACTTCTTTGAAACGCTCATAAAAGTCCTCTTTTCACTGCATCCCTGAAGCATTCACACACATATAAGCACCGTGCTGTACAATAATTTACAGTCTATTCTAGACCAGACCGTCTCACACACACACACTTGTCTCTATTGTGCATCTTGTCTGCGGCAGCATGTCTTCCGCTCCTTCTCCAGTCTCTGCCGATGGATTAATCAACTTGATAACTTTCGTAAAATGCAAATATACCCAATTGTATGGACGTATTTACATTAAAGCCTGTGGCACACATTTTGATCAGATGCTTGAGCATCAATAAACCACAAACGAAGACTCATACATGTGTGGAGTTTCTTTATTTAGCATACTTAAATAAAAATGGCAAATTCTCAAAAGCTAAAGAAACAAAAGCCTCCACAAAGTCTTCCATCACGGCTTTTCCTCATGAAATGCTGTTTTCTGTAGGTCTCTGACCCAGATTTGGGTTTTGCGCGTTTGCTTTAGGGTCAATTGCACACCAAAAATTTAATTAAATGTGTTGCAACCTAAACTGAAAAGACTTTACAGTATCTCCAAATTGTCCAAAGTCTATATTTTGGCCACTTCTTTAAAACGCTCATAAAAGTCCTCTTTTCACTGCATCCCTGAAGCATTCACACACATATAAGCACCGTGCTGTACAATAATTTACAGTCTATTCTAGACCAGACCGTCTCACACACACACACACACTTGTCTCTATTGTGCATCTTCTGTCTGCGGCGGCACGTTCTCTGCTCCTTCTCCAGTCTCTGCAGCAGCAGGCGGAGCAGTGTTTGCACTGTTGGCGTTCTGCAGAAACTTCCTCAAGTCCTTCAGAGCAGGTCTGAACATCTGGATGAGGGCGAGCAGGGCGGCCTGCGTTCCCTCCAGAGCCTGGGCCTGTCTCTCCTGGGCGCAGGCCTGTGCCTCCTGCGAACGGCGGATCATCTGCAGCAGGTCGCTCTGGTTCTCCAGGTGCTGGGCGATCTCACGCACGTGCAGGTTTGTGACGCGGTGCTCCTGCAGCAGTTTGGCCGAGTTGAGCGCGATGCGGCTCTTCAGCTCCTGCGGCTTGCACTCGGCCTGTGCCAACATCTCCACCGGAGCCTCTGCGGTGACGGTCACCGGCGCCTCGGTGGTGCAGTACTCCACCATGCCCTCCTCCAGCGTGTGGTACGTCGTCTCAGCTGCGCAGGAATAATCACAAACATATCACCCTCAGTAACTTGTTACATGTGACTGAATTCAGAGATGCAAACAGGTAAGTGGGGGACGGAGAATTTCAGAATTTCTTTGAAAGATTTTTGCTTTATATGCTCATTTGTAGCTAATTAAAGGTATTTATATATACATATATATAAAGTTTACAATTCTGACTTTTGTTTCTCAAAATTGTATGATAAAACTCACAATTGTGAGATTTAAAGTCAGAATTGCGTGATATATATTGCAAAATATAAAGTCAGAATTGCGTAAAAAAAAATTCAGTTGCGAGATATAAAGTCAGAATTGCGTGATATAAACTCACAGTTGCGAGTTATGAAGTCAGAATTACAAGATATAAAGTTGCAATTCTGAGAAACACAATTTTTTTGCGAGTTTATATCATGCAATTCAGACTTTTTTTCTTTCACAACTGCAACTGTATTTCTCACAATTCTAACTTTATAACTCACATCTTTTAAGTTTATATCTCACAATTCTGAGAAAAAAAAGAATTGTGAGATTAAACAACCTTTTTTATTTTTATTCAGCGGTGTAACACAGCTTCTATACGAAACTATAATTTTTCACAAAAAAAAAAAAAAAAAATCAATCATCCTCTTGTTGCACTTTTTTTTTTTACAAAAATCAGGATTTAATATATTTGGCAAAAATGCCATGTTACAAAACATGAAGAGCAGGTTATTTAAGACCTAAAATGCAAAATATTTGCTCACTCTCACTTCAGAGAGAGGGAGCAAATATTTCCAGACCTCAAATATGTAAAAATATTCACTGTTTTGGACATAGTTCAGAAGTAAAGAGCATAGAAAATACTTATGTGACCTATCAAGGGAAAGCTTATTTATACAGTTAATGTATATATCAAAAAAATGCCCTCATGACTGATTTTATCACTACTGCTTTTATACAGAGAAAACAGGCATAAGTCAAGCTAAAATCATACCTTCAAGAGTTTTTATCTCACACGCTGCTGCGGTCGCTGGCTGAATGCCTGTGAAGAGAGAATCACATTTTTATTTCGATTATTAAAACTCAAAACGTAATTTAAAAAAACATAAATGATAATTTTCCTTTCATTTTGACTTTATATGTCACAATTAGAATTTTTCCCTTCCATTAATTTTGACTGTTTTTCTCACAGTTTATATCCTACAATTTAGACGCTTTTTCTCTCAAACATTCAGTTTATATGCTAAAATTATGACTCACAATTTAAACTTTTTTCCTCTCACAAAATATTTAATGTATATATTCTACAGTTTGGAATTTTTTTGTTTTGTTTCGGAATTTGGGACTTTCTTTTCTCACCTATTTTTCTGTGTTTAAAAGAGACTTTATTTATAATTACTCCACATCAATGAAACATCTAAAAAAGTAACAAGCCACAGAAACGTCTTGGAATAATGAGAGCTTGATTTATTAGAAGAGGAACAGACACCTATTTTTGGTCACTTTCTCTCTCTCTCTCTCTCTCTCTCTCTTTTCTTTCTTAAAATACATGCAAGTTTATTGGCACTTCATCAATAATACTAGTTACAGAATTAAACAAAATAGCCTGTGTAAACGCTAGCTATGTAAGCCACTACTATGTCACTCAGTATAATAATCAAACTTTCACAAATCATGCAAAAACATTCATAAGAGCATTAAACAAAGTTACGATTAATAATAAAAATAATAACAGTAATATGTATTGTTGCATGATAAATAAACAACTGATCAAATTTATCCAATAGTAAAATTTTAACAAATTATGCAATAAATATAATAGATATTTCATCCCGTTCATTCCTCCGGAAAATATAAAAACATTTTTCACAAACACTACATGTCCGTCTCTTAAAATGTTAGTGTATATAAACAGTTGTCTTTGCAGGGGTTATTATAGCACACTTCTTTTCCAAACCCCAGCCAGGCTTGTGAGTCTACGCATGTGAAGTTACGCAGAAGTAACGCCAGTCTCTTACTCTGCGTTAACGCGGCGGCGGTGGCGGAGCTGATGGGCACCGTGATCTCGGCGGCCGCCTCCGCCGCAGGAAGGCTGATGATGGTGGCTTCTCCCAGCAGATTGCAGATGCGCTGCTGCATGGAGCTCAGAATGACGGGCACGCTGCTGCAGTCGCCCGTGCCCTCCATGGCCGCCCGCGCCTGGGCCACTTTGCGCCGCACCTCTGTCTTGAGATCCGACCATTTCTTCTTGACCTCCGCGAGCTCGCGCTGGCAGGTGCTCACGGCGTTCACGCGCTTCAGGATCTCCATCCACGCGCTGTTCTTGGCGATGTGCGTGACGCCCGCGTTAAAGTGATTCACCAAAATGTGTTTTTGCTTCTCCATCTCCTCCACGATGATCTCCACCTCCCTTTCGGAGAAATTAGTTTTTCTCTTTTTGGCCTGAGATGCCATAACGTACTTAATTGGACTTAAGGGGGGTGATGTGAAATTGCGTAGAATACGTAAAAATAGTAAGTTTTTGTCCTCGCACAATTGCGCAGCGTAATGGCTTCTTGAATCGACTTCTCTTCCAACAACAACGTTTGCGGACGCAAATGGCTAAAGTCCCGCCCCTTCGTCGCCTCTTACGAATCCCATTGGCTTAGATTTGCCATTGACGGTGACGAGCCCTCTCTTTTATTGGTGGAAACTGTTATCAGTCATCAGGTATTACTACGCCATACGTTTCAACCACAAGAGGGAGCTATTTAATAACAAAGATAGATAGATATATATATATATATATATATATATATATATATAAAGATATATATATCTTTGTTATTAAATAGTGTTAGTTAGCTGTGTTTTTTACCTAATCAAAATAACCCAACTGCAGTTTAAATGAGATTAACTGTAAAAGTATAAAAATGTTGATTAATATAGCTTATACAACAAAGACATATTATTATCTATTTATCTATAGGCTATCTATCTAACTTTATTCATATAGTTTTGTTATATTTTTATATCTTTGTTATATGATCTATAGTAGTAAACGTTTGTAGTGGATAACAAAAAAAACTCAAATTTGTCTTAAGACAAGAACGAATTTTGGTTTTATGTTTTAGGAAAACTTTGATGAAAGGTTTTGATCCACTTCAAATGTTGACTAATGTTTGTGTGTGTGTTTACATCAAATGTATATTATATTATATTAGTTATATGATAAATCTCTACAATCATAAGAAATGCTAAATATAATTATGGTGTTAAAACATGGCATTGTAAAAGAAATACAGTTGGACTGGAATTCAAATTTGCATTCATTATTAATTTATCACTCTTCTTTAATACTGAAGAAAGCAAACAAGCAGCTTTGCATTCACAAGTAGGTTTTCTACAGAAGCTTTCTTGTTTAAAGTGCAAACGTAACAGTTACGTCCATTGCATCCAGATCTTAGGTGAATATGACGCAGATGCTGTCCTTTCATTCACACACTCAACAGTAAGGTTTCTGGACTTTATTTAGATTGTAGGCAAGGAAAGCCCTTATATCCGACTGGAATAAGTATCTACAGAGTGACTCAGATTATTGCCACAACAAAACACACTAAAAATAGTCTTAAGAACACTGACGGGATGTTTCTAGCATTGTCAAGCTTGTGCAAATATGTGCACTTGACCGTAAAGATCTGCCTTGAAGTTATTTTTGAAGTGTGCAAACTCATAAACTTTAAAAATGAACAGGTCAAAACCAGAGCTTTGAAGTTCATGTAAACTATAAATCTCATGAAATGGGTTTGTCTTTGATAAAGGCTTCATAGAAATATTAGCAGTGGACTGAAACAGACCGTTCTGAGAATTCAGATTGATATTACAGCTTAATAAAACTGAATTCTTAGAATAAAGTCAACTGTTCTAATAAAATGACAGCAAACACACAACCCGAGGTGTTTATACGCTCAGACTAACACTAGCTTAGCTCAACAGTTACAATGCTGTCTGGTGTTGACAGCATCTGGTACATTGTAGAGAAGTGTGAAAAGTGTGAAATAGCTTGAATTTAGTAACATTGTAAATCTTTGCACTCAAAACAAGACCAAAATTGTCCAAAGGTCACACAAGGCCAACCTGTTTATGATATCCTCAAGCAGTAGCTGCCCTCACACTTGACTGGACGTCCAACCTAATTTGCTCTCATGAAGAGATTTTTAAGAACCTGTCTCTCGTTCGCAGACGTTTATGGGTCAGACGTGCCAGTGAAGTTCAAGAAAAGCTGTAATAAATCTCTTTAACCCTAAAAAATCCACTATATTATTGTTGATAGGCCTCTAAATGATCAACATTATCAAAGCTTTGCTGAAAAGCATGTTGCAAATAATCTGCTGCACTGACTTTTAGACTTTCGTATAAAGTTCATGAAGTAATTATAAGAATGGCATTGACATTAGTAGTATTATTTCAGGATGAATACATACTGGACTGTATAGAGGAATGTTAAATATCAAGGTTTGCTCTGTGGTTCAGTGTAGTGTCCAGAGCATGGAGGAGCTACCAGGAGACAGGCCAGTACATCAGGAGACGTGGAGGAGGACAACAACCCAGCAGCAGGACCGCTACCTCCGCAAGGAGGAACAGGAGGAGCACTGCCAGAGCCCTGTAAGATGACCTCCAGCAGGCCACAAATGTGCATGTGTCTGCTCAAACGGTCAGAAACAGACTCCATGAGGGCCTGACGTCCACAGGTGCTTACAGCCCAACACTGTACAGGACGTTTGGCATTCGCCAGGAACACCAAGATTGGCCACTGGCGCCCTGTGCTCCTCACAGATGAAAACAGGTTCACACTGAGCACATGTGACAGACGTGACAGAGTCTGGAGACGCCATGGAGAACGTTCTGCTGCCTGCAACATCCTCCAGCATGACCGGTTTGAATGGTGTGGGGTGGGATGTCTTTGGAGGGCTGTGCTCGCCAGAGGTAGCCTGACTGCCGTTAGGTACCGAGATGAGATCCTCAGACCCCTTGTGAGACCATATGCCGGTGCGGTTGGCCTTGGGTTCCTCCTAATGCAAGACAATGCTAGACCTCATGTGGCTGGAGTGTGTCAGCAGTTCCTGCGAGATGAAGGCATTGATGCTATGGACTGGCCGCCTGTTCCTCAGACCTGAATCCAACTGAGCACATCTGGGACGTCATGTCTCACTCCATCCACCAATGCCACGTTGCCGGATGCTTTAGTCCAGGTCTGGGAGGAGATCCGTCAGGAGATCATCCTCCACCTCATCAGGAGCATGCACAGGTGTTGAAGGGAGGTCATACAGACACGTGGAGGTCACACACACTACTGAGCCTCATTTTGACTTGTTTTAAGGACATTGCATCAACGTTGGATCAGCCTGCAGTGTGTTTTTCCACTTTCATTTTGAGTGTGACTCCAAATCCAGACCTCGGTTAATAAATGTAATGTCCATTGATCATTTTTGTATGATTTTGTTGTCAGCACATTCAACTATGTAAAGAACAACGTATTAACAAGACTATTTCATTCGTTCAGATCTAGGATGTTATAGCTGTGTGTGTATGTATATGTATGCGTGTGTGTATATATATCTATCTATCTCTCTGCATGTTTTTGTGCTTTCGAATTTATCTCAATCAAACTTGTTGTTTTTTTTTATAACATAAATACATGATATACACGCGCACATATATATATATATATATATATAATTGTCTGTTATATTAATGAAGAACTGGATCTCTAAAAGCAGCACAAGTTATTGTGATCAGTACACATTCAAACACAGAGTCACATGACCTTCACTGTGTGATTGTGATGCTGCTGTCCATCAAGGGCTCTTGCCTCATCTTCTCATGTCACTGGCAGGACCATGTCACGCTGAACCACTTCCACACTCTTCAAGCAAAACAACAAGTTTAAAGAGCACGGCCAGCGAGAGTCCAAGGATTTCACAATGCCTATTGTTTCTATTGTGCAATCTGAATATGAATTTATGATGTTCTTTATTGCAATTAAAATGTCAACAAAAAATGTACAGCTGTCAATGTGTTGCCTGCAACTTGTGAACGTAAAATATATTATGAACCTTTATTTAAAAATTTTTTTATGTTTATAGATTTTATTTCTTTTTTTTTGTCACGGATGCATTAAAAATTGATCAAAAGTGACAGTAAAGACATTTATGTTACAAAAGATTTCTATTTCAAATAAATTCTTATTCATCTTTTATAACAAAAATACTTGTTTTAACATTAAAATAATTTACATTGTTACTGTATTTTTGCTCAAATAAATACAAAATACATTAAAAAAATCCCAACGACAACATTATATAATTGTGAGAATAGTTTTTTGCATATTTTATATTGCAAAATCCTGAATTGTGTTCAGTAAATAGATCTGTGATATCAGTAACTCAACAACAGCCTCTATCCAGTATTTCTAAAACTGCAGTTTTCTCCTGTTTTTGTTGATAAGAGCGCTTGACAATCTTTATTGACAGGTTCTTGATCCAGTGTCCTCTTACTGAGAGACAAACAGTGTCCGTGAAGCCGCTAATGGCACGTAAAATCTAAGATAGCACATCCTGTCTGACCTGCAGGTGAAGTTTATCGGACACGTTTCAGTGGATCAGCCATCAGACGTAATCCAGACCAAGATCCAAACAAACACAGGACTCTAGTCTGCTGAGGGCTGACATGGAACATGACCTTGTGTCTCTACTGTGGTTAATATACACCTGTAATAGCTTCTGCGCCATACATCAGTCTTTGAGTTTGAATGTATGTCTTTATGAATGGGCCATTTATCTTCATGTACAGGATGTATTTGTATGACATAAACCATAAATGGACTTATCGCTAAAACTGTACTACAATCCATTGATAAGAAAGCTGATTTCTCAACTGAAAAACAACCTGCTTTGTTTCGTAACTTGTTTTTAGATCTGCATTATGATAAAGTATTTGTAAAATATAATTATACTTCATTATTATACTTTTTGGGTGATTTGTAGAGAAACTAAATAACATAGAAACTGTTCATTTTTTTTTTAAATGGGGAAATTATATTTAGACCTTAAAAGCATAAAATATGTGAAATAAAATATACTTTATAATAAATAAAATGTAAAAAAGCAATAAAAAGAATAGTTTTTTGTTACATTAAATAAAATGAATGTTATCTGAATTTATGACAACATTTCTCATTTTCAGCTTACAAAAATAACTTAAACTTCATATAAAAATGATAAACAAATAAATATTTTAAATATAAATGAAAATATAAAAATAAAACCTAATACGAAAGTTAATGAATCAAAAATATAATAATGTCTTAATGAAGCAAAAATGATATTGTTTCAGTCACCACACCATAAACCAAACTGTACCATTTTCCCTTTATTATTTAGAGTTAATAAATGTGAACACTTTTTACTTTTACTCAAATACAACAGACATTATGTCCATATTTAATTATAAACTCTCAGTACTTTAATGAACACGCCAACATACACTGTGAAGAAAAACACATTTAATTTGCAATTTTTGCTAATTAAAAAACTTTTGTGAAACTTCTGAGTGAAAACTAAAAAAGTAGTAAATCACACCAAATGATTTTTATTTTTAGAAGAGTATAACTCCTGACACTGAAAATGTGGCTTTATTTTCTGTTTCATGCGTGCACTAAAGGTCTTGAATTAATGAAATATCACAGGTTGTCATTTGTCACAGGACCAGGTGTCTTTCTCTGCACCGAACATCCCCACTGGATGAAATCAGAGCTCTGTACTGACTCCCAAAGCCTGCGTCTCTCCCCTTCCATATGTTTAGTGATCCCCAATGTGTGACTTCGCTAAAATTAGTTTTTGGAGAGCACTGGAGTCACATTCCATCATAAGGCCATGTTGCATACAGTACATGAGTGCACTGCCTCTCTCCGGCTGCGTTGGATTGAGTTACAACGCTGCTGATGCAGAACAAACTTCCTATTTTGGTTTGGGAGCGAGGAACTAATATACACATTGAAAAATGCAAAAAAAAAGTCAATGTTTTAATGCAAGTTCACTATTTACTTTATCATAAGACACTGGACTTGTCTGGCAATGCAAATATACATACACTCTCTTTTTAAAAGTACACGTTTGTAGCTATTAGGTATAAATATGTACACTTTAAGTACTAATATGGTTTAGTGCGACAGTGACAGCTTTTCTACCTTTATTTTTAGAGATTAATGAATGCAACATAAATTAATTCTTTTAAATTTACTGGAAATCTTCAGGTCATCCAAGACATAAATGTGTTTGTTTCTTCAACTCGTTTTTTAAAGAAATGTAGCACTGCATCACTTTCTCAGCATCCTCTGTAGTGAATGGGTGCCGTCAGAATAAGAGCTGACAAAAACATTATAATAATCCACATCACCTCAGTGCATTGTGCATTTATAAAAAACAAATCCATCATTTTGACGTTAAAACCATTGCATTTGGTCAAAATATGAGTCCATAATCCATAATGAGGCTTCCTAGAGAGTCCACTTGTCTGAATCAGGAGAGAAATCTGCACATATTTACAAGAGAAGACAGAAAACAGCTCTAAACAAACATGTGGATGTACTTTTTTACTGAGAGAAGCATTATTATGGACTCTACTATTTTTTTTAACCCAGTTGACTGGTTTAAGAATGCCTTAATAATGGATTTGTATACAAACATGCAGATTTGGTCTTCTCCAGATGTTAACTGATGGACTGGAGTGCTGTGGATTATTGGGATGTTTTTAATCAGCTGTTTGGACTCTCATTCTGACGGCACCCATTCAGGGTGAGCACATTTTCATCAGACATTCGTTTTTGGACGAACTATTCCTTTAGTTCTATTCCTTTAGTAATTCTGGCATTTGAAGAGGTCTAAACACCAGCCTCTCCAGCTTTTCCCTCGCTGCATGTAAATCATGTCCTGTATTCAGGTTACAGATAGGTTGGTGTCCCCCTCTCCTCAGATACCATATAAATCTCTCTGGAGTTAGTCTTGGCACGGACTCTTATCCTCCACCAGACTCTGACGTAACATTGCAACCGGAGCAGACAGCTTTGCTGCAGGATTATGCCCTACAAAGTTCAGCGTCGCCGTTTATATTTGGGCCTATTAGCATTAATTGCTGCTACTAACCAAGAATATATGCCGGTGTATGGTATGCTGGTATTTATACCTCCAATTAGTAACATTTAGGCTTCAAGCTTCAGCGCTGTTTAAAATATTTAAATGCAATTTGATAAATCACAAAAAAATGTTTTCCATAGGCTTTGAAAAAGGTTTAATTCTCATAAACATATAAATATACATAGTCATTTTATATGATCATTTCATATGCAATTTTTTATTCAATAATAAAGTAATTTGCCATAAGAAATTATAGCTGCACTAAAATACACAGAAAGGTCATATACAATTGAACAAAAATAAGTTTAAAGTTTTTGTTAGCAATAAATAATCTAATTTAAAATGCACTTACATCTTACTATAATCGATATACAGTTATATTTCTATTAATTTTTGGAATTAGTTGTTTTTTTTCTTGCATTTTAAGATTTAATTAGCCTAAATATATATTATATATTATATTATTATTATTTATAGTTTGGGGTTTTTATTTAGATCTATATTTTGCTTAATATATCTAAACTAAATGAAAACATGACATGGCCTTGGAAAATTAGCAGCAATACAGTAAGTTATATTTATCATTTAAAGTACAAAAAGTTTGAATGACCTTTATTTTTAGTTTATTTTGGTTATTTGGTTAACCAAAATCCTAAATATCAAACATGTTTCGGGGCTATAGTGTGAGCCAGGCTTAATACGGTTTTCTTTTTTTATAATTCTTTCTTTTTTGTTTTTAGTACACTGCGTGATGCAGGTCTGTACCGGTTTCTCAATGTTCTCAAGAGTTTCATTTAAGAAAATGTGAAATTCTATGAGTCACTTACTGGAAATTTCACACTATGTCACATGTCTGTTCTGGCCCGCCCCGTAGTGTCTCATTTACATACGAGCATGTAAATGTAAAAGCATACGTTTACAAATGGATCTCACCTCTGATTGTACGATAGGCTTCTGACGTCAACTGGCCTTCACCGGTGGGCGTGTCTAAGGGCTTTTCTCGACGTGGTCAGGCGCTTTACCGGCATTTCAGCGTTTAACCGCCGGCAGACGAGAGTATTCTCGTGTTATTTATTTATTTATTGTCAAAGACTTTTATTATTTTCACGATGTTGTGCCTGTGCCTTTACGTGCCTGTCCATAATTCAGATCAAGTCGAGGTGGAGTACTTTGAATCGAACGGATTACCGTCTGAGCTGAAATCGCTGAAGTCTCTCAGTGTGCTTCTGCCTTCGCAGGAATTCTCTACATATCGAAAATGGAGGAAGGTGAGAACATATAAAAATCTATATATTTTTTTTAATTGTAACGTAAAATTCGATTAACATAAAAGGTAGTTTACTTATTTAATTATTTCATTTTTAAAAAGAAAGTACACATTTTTGAAGCATGACGTTTCCGGTGCACATTCCTCTTTCCTGCGCGCGCGTTTCCGTTCAGTTGATCATATATGGAGTTTCCTAGAACGAAACATTTAAAGAGCACTTTTTTGGCTTTCGACTAATTAAAGTGCTTTAGTAACGTGCTGTGTTGTTTAATCACATCAATGCCGTGATACTGAAACTCATACATTATACTTGTATGTCTTTGAACTGAAGGCTGTATGGCGCTTCTAGCGGTGCAGTTTCAATTCAAACTAATAGACCGGTTCATCAATTATTATCATCTGGATGAGTGTCCATATGTGATTATAATATCGTAAACGGTGGATGTAACCAAAAATGACAATGAACGAAGAGTCTTATAAGTCAATGATCAGTGTCAGTGGTTAATGATATTTAAAAAAATGTTAATTGTAGTCTGATCAGGTGTAATAATGTAATGTAAGACTCGCTCATTCTGTCTGGTGTTGGCGTTCACACATTAACTTTTCACTTATTGTGCAAGAATTGCATTGGATAATTTCTCACATATTGGCACATCTTTCTTTTCTCCTCCTAGAAAACCATGAAAACTGAAGAGAAAGAGCACGATGGACAACTGGACTTTGAAGAGTTTGTTCACTACCTCCAAGATCACGAGAAAGACCTGAAGCTTGTCTTTAAAAACCTGGATAAAAAGATTGCTGGTATTATACCTTAATGCAATGCTTTATTTGCACATTTGCAATTTGGTGATTTTTATTTTTTTTAAACGGCTAATGTTTGATTATTTGCTTCGTATCAGGTCAAGTGAGCGCCAATGACGTTGTGAACTCTCTGCGAGATCTTGGCGTCCATATTTCCCTCCAGCAAGCGGAAAGAGTCCTTAAAAGGTGAAATATTGTTTGAATAAAAAATGGACAATGCTGCAATGATATTTACTGATGAGGCATTGACTCTGTTCATTTTAAAGTAATTTTAATTTTGCATTATTCATCATTTCTCTGGAATTTATTATGGTCATTTTTTGTTACATTACATTACCAAACATTTCGTTTATGACTGTATGGCGCCGTGCCTTGATCATCACTTTATCTCCGAATGAGTCACAGCTTCGTTGGAGGTTTTTATGGTCTTTTTACATTTACTGGACTCTAAATGATCTTCTTTACACGCAGCATGGACAAAAACGGCACAATGACTATTGACTGCAACGAATGGAAGAAGTATCCCACATTACAGCCTGCCGAAAACATTCCTGAAATCATCCTATACTGGAAACACTCGACTGTAAGCATTTTTCTCTCACAAACCTTGCACTCAGTCCAAAATCCTTCAAAACCACCCCACAAAGCTTATTTAGTAAAAGCTGCTTTATTCATGTCGGCCGCAAAGTGACATTAATATAATGATCTGATTAACATGTCTACTTGGAAAAAAATTGGTATAAATGAGGCTGGTTTGGGTTTTGGGATGGGTTCAGAGCATAGGTCTTGTATATGGTTGATGACCGTGACGTGACTGCCTAAAATATCTCCAGTCCCTCTGGAACACCGTGATCTAGGACAGGGACCAATTTAATAGGTATAACCTTGCAGCTACTAAATCTTAACGAGACCGTCTCCAGAGCATCCTTCTATTAATACAGCTGCCAGAGTTTGTGCATTAAAAATGCAAATCAAATGTCAGTGCACTCAAATTAAACCAGGACTAACTGTCCCTCCAGTTATGCAACGATTCTTGTTGACACTCGCTATTAGATGATTTTGAGACTTTGCGGTTCAATATCAATGACCTACTTCAGATTCTTATCGAATTCCGGTTTAAACCGGACTGCAGCCTTTGTTCTCGCGAGGCAGAGTTCAGAGCGCAGTAAGACGGACTTGGAAATCTGATGCAATGTACACGAGTTTGCATGAGTCTGTAAAGTCCACAATGGATTTTTTTTTTGATGAAATGGCATATGTCCTTAAAAACATGCAGGCTAGTTTCAGGTTTTTGGCAGCGTCCCTGCTCGGGTCAGACGACTCTGACGCACACGGTGTTGCTGCCAAGGACGTTGCACTTAAGTTCTCTTGCAGTTGACATTTGCACTTATGCCAAATGCTACACCACAATTTATTTTTTTTTATAATTAATAGAAATGATTTAGGCCCAGAAATTGCTAGTAAATTTCACAAACATGTGACGCACTGAATTAAGTGAAATTTAGTAGATTTAAATAGTTAAAAATGTACTTCAGTTTTTGTTTTTACTTTTTAAATTTAATTAAAAATAACTATTTAGTAGTTTATATAAATGTAGAATTTTCTCTCAGAAATTGCTAGTAAATTTCACAAATAATTAAGAAAAGGCAAGCAACACATTAAATGTTGAAGTGTTTTGTTTTTGCTTTTTGTTAATTTTTTACTAGTAAATCTTACAATGAACTAGTTCTTTGGGGCTTTTTTATTTATTCAGTTAAAGGGGAAATTAGACTGAATCATATATATATATATATATATATATATATAATATATATATATTTTTTTTTAGTGTAGCTGTGGTTAATGAAAACAGTGCTTGACGGATATCTTTATATTGTATAATTATGTCCTGTGTTTGTTGTCGGTTGTCTTTAAGCATGTCGTGTTCTGTTTGTTTGCAGATCTTCGATGTGGGTGAGAACATGATGGTCCCAGATGAGTTTACCTCAGAGGAGCACATGACAGGGATGTGGTGGAGACATCTGGTCGCTGGTGGAGGAGCTGGAGCCGTTTCCCGAACCTGCACTGCTCCACTCGACCGTCTTAAAGTCCTCATGCAGGTACGGAGATGCACACACCTTCGAATTACCTGCAAGACAGCCACTACAGGGCGACTAGAACTACATCAGTCTTATGTGTTCGTGTCGTATTAAAATAACAAAGCCACCTCGAGTTATTCATTTAATGGTGAAGGTTTTCGTTGAATGCCAACTCAACGTTCTCTATAGACTGACGGAGGTTTTATTTATACAAGCATTTCCTTTTAAGCGAAGTTCAAACTGCCTGGGTTAAATCTGAACAATTGGTTTTGTTACCCAAGTGTCATAATAAGAGTTAATCAGTATCATAAATGTGTGTTCCAGTAAAAGGACTCTGTGAATAGTTACACCGGCCAGTCAGAGTGCGAGGAGTCAAGCACACCCTCAGTGCTGTGCTCTGATTGGTCCGATACGAGATAGCGTTTGACGTTGTCATGGTCGAGCGATAGTGAAGATCTGTGTCATGTTTACGTCAGCTGTAACTCAAACGGACTTTGATAGTTCAGTGATTTGGGCCAAAACCTTTTCCCTACATTTTCCCAAATTGTCAACTTTGCTCTGGTTTTAATTGAATGTCAGTCTGAAATTATACAAGTGTGATCTGTTAATATTGATGCATTGTTTTGATTAGCGTATACTGATGGCTCTTCTGTTTTAGGTGCATGGGTCTCATGGAAACAACATGTGTATCATGAGTGGCCTCACACAGATGATCAAGGAAGGAGGGATGCGTTCGTTATGGAGAGGCAACGGCATCAATGTCATCAAAATCGCACCCGAGTCGGCTCTTAAATTCATGGCCTATGAGCAGGTAAGACCAGAGCTGATATATATATATTAAAAAAATATAGAGAGAGATTTTTTTTTTTTTTTTTTTTCCCCAAAATTTCAAACACTAAAATAATTTCAAATTAAATAAACTAAAATGTATTTAACCTAAAAGAACTCATCTACAAATTTTTTTTTAAAAAGATGCAAACAAATAAAACCTAAAAATAAAATGCAATTCAAAATAGTAACCAAAAGTGTAATGGTATATCAATAATACTAAAATAGCATGTTTACTGTTTTGTGAATTATTCTACTCTTTATTATTGCTATAATAAAGTATCATTGCAGTTGTTATCTTTATTTTTTCTATAGATTGTTGTTTTTATTGTGTGGTAAAATGTAATGGGGGAAATCAGGTGTTCCTTTTCTGTTCTTGATCACGTTTGTTGTGTGTATAAATGCTGCTCATTAAATGAATCCCTTTTCTTCTGTCAGATCAAACGTCTGATGGGAAGCAGTCGGGAAACTCTGGGGATCACTGAGCGTTTTGTAGCAGGTTCCCTGGCAGGAGTCATTGCCCAGAGCGCCATCTACCCCATGGAGGTGCGTTTGACACCATTTAAAAAAATATATTAAAAAATGTATGTCAAACATGGTTTTTGCCGTAGAAGTTAAGCTGACATGATGCTAAAAATCAAACCTCTCGATGCTCTTCTGTTCAGGTTCTCAAAACCCGTCTGGCATTGAGAAAGACGGGCCAGTACGAGGGCATCTCAGACTGCGCCAAACAGATCCTGAAGGGCGAGGGAGTGTCCGCCTTCTACAAAGGCTACGTCCCAAACATGCTAGGTATCATCCCGTACGCTGGCATCGACCTGGCCGTATATGAGGTGAGCAGAGGGACTCAAACTACAGCAATCGCTGCTGCTGTCACTCACAACAGCAAGAGCTCATTTTATTTCTCATTTGCTCCTAACAGACGTTAAAGAACACTTGGCTCCAGCGGTATGGGACGGAGAATGCCGATCCGGGTGTGTTCGTGCTGTTAGCCTGCGGTACGGTTTCCAGCACATGTGGCCAACTCGCAAGCTACCCGCTAGCTCTCATACGAACACGCATGCAGGCACAAGGTGAGCTTCATACTTTACAATAACCGTATGAACTTATTTAATACGGTTTAAATAACTGTACTTTTATACGTTTATTTAATGCATGTTTTATCTAGCTATATTTATAGCTTATATTTAAAAATATTTTAAATATAAAATGATACGTAAGTGTAATTTCATTTCATATTAAACATTTTATTATATATGTAGTTTGTTTGCAAAAATGTATCAGTTTTCAAAAAATCTCATTATTTCAGAGAATCTCAAACAAACTGCAGTTATTTTGATTTGGTTAAAATAAAAAAAAAATTGTAATAAAATTATTTTTCAAAATATTATCTGTTATAAGTATTATAGTAATTTTATATTTGTATTTAATATATTTATTAAATGCATATGTAATATCTATATCTAATTTTATTTATATTCTATACACTTTATTTTTATATATTAATGCATTTTAATTATTTAATACATTTATTGATGCATTTTAATTTATTGGTGTAATTATATTTAAAATCCACTTTTAAACTTTTTATTTTTTTATTTATTTTTTTATAGATTTAAATTAATTTAATCAATGCATGATTTTTCCAAAATTTACCAAAATAATTAATTTTGCTATAATCCAAGTTACCTAGTTTATGGTGCATTTTAATGAATATTGTTTTTGTTTCTGCAGCTACGGTTGAAGGTGCCTCTCAGGTCTCAATGACGGGACTCTTCAAGCAGATCATGAAGACCGAGGGCCCCATGGGTCTCTATCGGGGCCTGACCCCAAACTTCCTGAAGGTCATCCCGGCCGTCAGCATCAGCTACGTGGTGTACGAGCACATCAAGTCGACGTTAGGCGTGCAGTCAAGATGAGACCTTGATGAACGGACACTAGGCGTGAATCTCGAGGCTTTGAGCCTTGAGATGTGAGGGCCATCTCATTCTGTGAATGTGAGCGAGGACGAGAATCTCATTATTTATTTAGTCTTCTAGACCGGTTAAAAGGAAGTTTGGAAGCTGAAATCAGGGACCAATGTTTTTCGATTTCATGTGACCTGTGTGTGTGTGTGTGTGCGCGTCTGTCATACATGTAAAGTGCCACTGCGAGAAGGAATCGAGTGCTGTTATGATGCAGTTAAGCAATGCAATTCAATCAACACTGCAACACTACTGTCAAATGCATTATTTATTTTAATGCTGATTGAAGTTGCACTGCCCGTGTCTTACTAAAGCTGCTATATATCGACTAAAGTAGTATATTTATAAATCTATTACCAGATATTTATTTATATTGTGGCATCTGTTTAATGAATGTGTTGGATGATCTCTGAGTTTCAGAAGCCAGTGGTTTTTGTGTTTTTCAGTAGTTCTGCTGTCTAATTTAATCTTAATGGTGGTTATTTTAAATCGGCACACTGTTGTTCTTCGCTTTGCCTTAATATAATATCTGGTTGATTTGAAAACAAATGCACTTTAATTGCTTTAGATAATTGTGAATAGAATGGAATGCTATGCAATGACTGTAAACGTTATCCAAGGGTGAGAGTTTTGTTACGGGGACCATATGTTCGAGTAATAAATGCACATGATGTGATTACTTGCAGTATTGGGGGTTTTGAGTACACTAATTTCAACACATAACGCACAGATTTGTTTGTATCTGAAAGACTGGAAACTGCTTTAAGATGTTCTTGGGAATGAATGATTTCATTGTAACAGCATTTGTTTCAGAGTGGCGCTTATTTTAGTTTGGTTTTACATTAATTAGTTTTTTAAAAAAAGAAATCCTTAAATGTAATTTATTTTTTCAATAAAATCTTAATATTCAAAGTATATTGTCTTTGCTGTTTTTGACTTTTAGAAATGCTTCCAACTTTATATCATTTACAAATGTGTCACTAAAATGTTTCTTATTTTATTTAATATTAAAAATGACTTACAAAAGTCATTTTTTTAAAAATTAAAAAGTTGATATATATTTTTCAAATAAAGATTAATAAAGTTTAAATTACTCCATAAAACTATAAGTGTGTGTCTGTAAATATATATACATACATGTATATGTATATATATATACACATATAAATATATATATATATATATATATAATATACAGCACGCTTGTATGTGTGTGTGTGTGCTGCACTTTAAAATCTGCTGATGACTTTCTTGCATAATCTGGTGAAATAGCTAATATTACATTTCACCATCTGACCTGTTTATACAAGATTACGGCTTCAGTCTAGTTAGTTCTGACCTGGTCTCTGAACAGTTACATGGATCATATATCTGAAACTAAATTAAACTGCAGCGTGTATTTCATGTAGGCCTCTTTGTTCTGATCAGTAAATGAACGCTGCCATCTGCAGGCCAAACATTTACCGCCATCTTTGTCCGATTTTGAACACGACATTGGCACTTAACTTTTTAAATTTGAAATGTATTTAAATAATAATATTTTTTAACAGAAACCACTAAGTTCTCTAGATAGAACAATTGATATATTTTAAAAATCGTATTTTGAAATCTCACTGGGAAAGAGACTATAAAATAAAAGAGACTTTTATTTTGAAGTCTAGTCATACCAACCGCTCATACCCGGAAATGCCAATAACAAAATCAGAGGAATAAAAACATACATGGCCAGCGATTCATTCTCAGAAATGAGCATAAAATGGGTTACTTTGTGCTCATGTATTTTATTATAAGAGTACACAAATAATAGTTATTGTACATGTAAAATTCTATGTTTTAATGTTGTTTAGCAGGATGTTTAAAAACATGTTTAAATCAGGCTGTTTTGTGCGAACTGCTCATGTTATTCTGACCTGGCTCACTACTTTAGTCCTGTTTCTGCATAACACAGGTACTTTTCCTTCTTTGATAAGTGTGATTTCATTGTGTGTGTGTGTGTGTGTGTGTATACAATTACTACCGTTCAAAAGCTTGGGGTCAGTAAGGTTTTTTTTTTTTAAGGCTAGGTATATTTGATAAAAATATTTAATATTAAATTAAAAATAATAATATTAATTACTGTTTTATATACTATTTTAATATACATTACAATCTATTTTATTCCTATGATGAATTTTCATCAGTATAAAATGACACAATCCTTCAGAAATAATTCTAATATGCTGATTTATTATTGTTGGCAACAGTTGTGCTGTCAGTCATTTTATTTTTGGAAACTTTGATACTTTTTCCATAATTCTTTGATAAATAAAAATTTAAAATGTACGGCATTTATTCCAAATATAAATCTTTGATATCACTTTTTATCAATTTAACACAGTCTTGCTTTTGAATATACTTTTGAATAAAAGTATGTATTTCTTTTAAACAAGTTTTGAATAGTAGTGTATATTGTTGGAAAATAGTTCTATTTATTAATAAATAGTTTTTTTTAACGTTTTATTAATTAAAAAATCACATAACAAAAGTATCACATCTTCCAGCAATGCTAATAAATCAGTATATTAGGATGATTTCTGAAGGATCACGTGACACTGAAGACTGAAAGTTCAGCTGAACATCACAGAAATAAATTACTTTATTTAATGTATATTAAAGTAGAAAACCATTCTTTTCCATCACATTAATATTTCACAATATTATAATTTTTTTCTCTATTTTTAATCAAATAAATGCAGCCTTGATGAGCATTTCTTAAAAAACATTAAAAACCTTACTGATCCCATACTTTTCAATGATATATATATAAATCAATGTTAAAAGTGATGTTTACGTGCAGATCTTCGTAAGTGTCAGGAGCGAGGAGATCTGCTCCAGCCGGTGGTGTTCTTCTCTGTGGTTCTGCTCTCTGTGCTGTTGTATTTCACTGTGTCTCTGATGGATCCTGGGTTTGTTCTGTCTGACAGCGACTCCAAGGTAGATATGACAGGAAGGTCTGTTTATATCTTACTCAAATAATAGCTGTCTAATACAGGCTGATATCTGGACTGTTTTAGGGAACATCAGTGGACGGTAATGAAGAACTGGAGCAGATGATTCCTCAAGATCACAGTTCATTAAAACAGCGACGCTGCGGCTACTGCTTTTTACTGGTACTGCAATGACCTAAACACTCTTTGTTATCTCCAACATAAACGGAAGTTTGTGGTTTTGTGTGTGTGTTTCTTCCTGTGAAATCTTTTTAGTCTTTCTTGTTTCTCTTTGTACGTGAACCAGCAACCCATGAGGGCCAAGCACTGTAAAACATGCAAGCGCTGTGTGAGGCGGTTTGACCATCACTGTCCCTGGATAGACAACTGTGTTGGAGAGAGGAATCACAAATGGTTCCTGCTGTACCTGTGTGTGCAGTTTGTTGCTGTATCTTGGGGTTTGCAGGCTTCATGGTGAGTCTAAACTAAATATGCCAGATAATATTTTAGATTTAAAAAGTATAGTCTGTGAATTAATTTGGTCACATTGCATTATGCAGTTTCACAAACTATTAAGCCAAGGGTTTTATTATGCTAAATTGGGCTCTGGGGGCCACAAAGAAAGTGATAGGTGCTATGAAAATAAAAAATAAATTAATAAAAATAGGTTTAAACAAATTGACAAAACATTTGATAAAACTGAAAAAAAAAAGTTCAAATAAATCAAACTTGAATAAAATAAATATCCAAATAAATACAATTAAACTAATAAAATGTGATTTAAATAAAGGTATAACAATAAAAACCATAAAAAGGAAAATAATCAAGTTCAAATCAAATTAAAATAATTAAAAAAAATCACAAATTAAATTGCAAACAAATTAAAAAGATTTTAGTAAAAAAATAACTTAATTTGAAAAACATTAATGATTTATTAGTAATTTAAATAATTTGATATAAATCAATAAATACAATTTGTCCTAAAAAAACGTGCAATAATTAAATACATAAATAATTTAAAAGATGATTAGATGATGGGATTAAAATAAATGTAAAAAATGATTCAAATAACTAAATTAAGATTGTTTTAAATAATAAACAAATGTTGATTAAATAATTTGATTTAAATAAATAAATAATAACTAATTAACTAAATAAATGTGATTTAAAGAAATAACAAAATATTATAAGTACAATTTTACTAGAATTATACATAATTTATTTCTGCATTTAACAGTATTACAGTATGTAGAAAAAAATACATATTGTTAAGTAACAGAAACTAAATACTTTCAAAATTTGCATTATTCATTTTTCAAAGCAGTAATTGGTTATTTCTTTTTCATGAAATATATTTTGTTTTCATAATATTTGTTTTCATCATATTTGGGTGTCTGTGGCATCTAAAACATTGAAAACCCCTGCAGTATATACTGTAAGACATTTAGTAAGCAATGCCTCAGCTTTCCTGATGCCACAGAGTTTAGATGTTTATCAGTGTGATTATTCACAGTCCGTCTGGGTTCAGAGTAAAGAGTTGATACTGTATAAGATGCCCTGAGTTAACCTGAAGCGTTCATGTTTAAGGTCCGGCGTGGTCTTCGCACCATCCTGGCAGCAGTGGTTGACTCAGAACGGACTCGTGATCGGGGCGTTTGCATTGACGGCCGTGTTTTCGGTGGTGGTTCTGCTCCTGCTCTGCATTCACCTGTACCTGGCCTCGGTGAACAGCACCACCTGGGAGTTCATGTCACGCCAGCGCATCGTTTACCTCAAACACTGCGACTCGGAGGAGAACCCCTTCGACAGAGGACTCATCTGCAATCTGTGGCACTTCTGCTGCGTCTGCGGGACGGTGGCATGGGAGAGGATCTACATCAGACACACAAACACCACTGTATGACTGCATCTCAATACCAACACTGGCTGTTTTATTGAAGGTATTTTTTAGTGATGTCAAATGATTAATCGCATCCAAAATAAAAGTTTTTGTTCACATAATATATTAATGTGTATTGTGTTTATTTATTATGTATATATAAATACACATGTACAGTACATATTTTGAAAATATTGTATGAAATATACATTTATATTATATATAAATATATTTAATATATTAACATATTTTATTTAATATAAACATTCAAGTGTGTATTTATACATAATAAATAAGCAGTACACATTCATATAGTATGTAAACAAAAACTGATGACTTCTGATTAAAGGTTTGACAGCACTAGTGCAAAGCAACAGTTAATTGCATCTAAAATATTCTTTTTAAATTAATTGCAATTTTGGTTTTCGGTCTTCTGAGCCAAAAATAAATATCACTTTTTTTCCCCTAAATTCACCCACGAAAATGTCAATATTCAGGCATATTTACAACAAATATCAATTTATGAGGCATTAAAAAACAAATTACTTTCACTTGTAGTTTTAAATGTTTTAAATGTGCCACTATCCTAGGTTTTACCCATTTGCCAGTAAGATTAATTTAAGACACAATAAAATATAATATGCTTTTTACTTTTTTTATTTTATTTTTATATATTTTAATATGTTCAAGTCAGTATAAGCATGTTGTTTGAATTTTCACAAAAACGTATTTGAAACATTTAATTTATAACATTTAATCCATTTAACGGGCTTTCTATGGACATTTGTCAATTTCTTTTGATGCAGACATCTTTAATGTCTTTGACCCATATACATAATAAATATACACCGCACACACACATACATTATATAAACAAAAACTATTATTTTGGATGCGATTAATCACGATTAATCATTGCCCAGAACTCACTTTTACTTACACAAAAGTATTGTGGTTATTTTCATCATTGATGTAGTAAACCTGCAGGGAATTTGTACAGGATCTATTTGATAAATTAATTAGGCCATTAATTGTCCTGTGCCACTATATATATATATGTATATGTATATCTGTTTACATAATGAGGGACGTTTGTATAGTTCACAAGAGTTTTAGTTAACTTGCTTTTTTTTTGTTTAAGTAAATTTTATATGTGACTAAATAAACTTTTGCACACAATGTTTACTGACTCACTATTGAATGATTTTTATGAGCCAGAAAAAATGGTTGCTGATCTCCTCTTCTAGTTTATTTATTCATATCTGTCCTGAAATTAATTGCAAACTTGGATTTGTGGGGTGGGCAAAATTCTGATCAGGCCTCACGATTCAAGATTTTAATTATTCAAGCAAGGCAAGGAGCTAGAAATCAAGATATTTCTATTTTGATTCACCAGCCAACAACTATTTTCTCTTCTTTGAAGAACCAGGGTTTCTGTTTTGGAAAACTGCAATATCCTAATTTTGAAAATGTGAACTTGTACTGTACATATTTGAAAACTCTCTAAATTTACACACACGCACTTGTTTCTAGCTATACAAAAAACTTATTTTACTGGGGAGGGAAAAAAACAACAACGTTTTTTTACTAACTTTATCCAGTCCCCACAAGCACATTGCGTAATTTATTTGCACTATGTCACAATCACTATGAATTACTGACAATTTCAAATCAAAGCATCTTACTCTGAATTCAAGTGATACACATAATTAATTCATGCATTAATAGGAATCAAAAGTTTTTGTCTTTGAGTACAAGTTTATATAAAACAACAACGGAACAGTGGCGCGAAGAATACAAAATGTGCATTTATCCACATTCAGTTTTAAGGGTTAGTTCACCCCAAAATGAGAATTCTGTCGTTAAATACTCATACTAAGGTAATAATATGTCAGTTGCTTTGCTGTTTATGGAGGGATTTCATCAAAGATATCTTAATTTGCTTTGCAAAGATCAACAAATGTCTTAAGGGTTTGAAACGCCATGATGGTGAGTAATTAATGACAGAATTTTAATTTGGGGTCAACTTATTATTGATTAAAACCAGTTCTGCGTGTTTTCTTGCAGTGCTGTTTTGTCCAGAACCATTTTATTTTCATTCAGGTGACATGTTATGAGAGCTTCGTTAAAATCCCGCCCTTTTGAAGCGGTTCCAAGCACCGTTCCGCCCCCCACAAGCGCCGGCCAATCAGAGAGCGGTCCCACGGACCGACGTCGCGCTCGGCGGGTTGTTCTGGAAGGGGCGGAGCTCATTTTTCGAGCTCGTGCGGGGCGCGTTCTGTCCGAAAGAGCGCGTGAGAATCTGCGTTCGTTCCCTCGCGGTAAGTTTGTGTGCGGAGCAGCGCTCGTTTCTCTTCTTGTCCTATTACAAGTCTCCAGAAACTGAGTTCAAGGAGGACGATCTTCTACCTCATCGAGTTTAAAAACCACAGCGCTTGATTCTCACTGAAAACTCCTCTCGTCGTGATCAGTGAAATCATGTCTGCCTCAGCGGCTAAAGTCAGTAAAAAGGAACTGAACTCGAACCACGACGGAGGGGACGAGACCTCGGGTAAGCAAAAACGATCGGCGGCCATTTTCACTATCTCTTTCCTCTCAGGCGGGATTTTAATCGCTATTATCACTAGTAAGTTAGCAGCAGCTCGAACGCGACTCGTTTCTGTAGACTGTGGCGGGATGCAGGGCTTGTGATTGGCCGTGGGTCTGGTTAGATGTTCTCAGAGGAACGGAGCAAGCCGGCGGCGGAGGCCATGTTTGATTTCTGGCCGTGTGCGAACTGAGCGCGCCACAAAGCCCTGCTAAGGACGTACAAACAAGCCGTTGCATTTCAAAAAGCAAAGCGCGGGAGTTTGTTTTATTCGAGCAGCTAGCGCAATTTTCGAAGGAACGCGTGTGTTTAGAGAGCGTGAAACATGCGGAACGGAAGCGTCCGCTCGCTGCTTTATTGTTGTTGTGCTTTAGCTTTAGCCTAGCCAAGCCACGTCTCCGCCATGATGTAGCGCGGACTAATGGTTGTTTATGCACTTTAACTGGCGAATGATGGTAGAAATGAACGCTGAAGCGACTTTAAACGCGCATCAGCCGTTCAGGTGGGTAAGCGTTCGCGGCGGAAGCAGGTGCAGCGCGATTCCGTTCGCATTTAAACCACGCGGCATACGCGCGGCTCCCTCTGAGTTCAGGGCATTCACGTCACAGAACAATTACAGTTAATAATAATACTGATAATTCGATGGAATTATGCATATAACGTGATGTGACGTTACAAATCTCTATTTTAATCGCGTAACTTGTGAATAAAGGTATTTTGGTATATGTTGCGCTAGTTTGTTATTGTTTGGCGATAGATAAGCCATTAAAGTATTGGCTGTTATTGTTTTTAACTCTTGTTTTCTCGTTTAGAAAAAGAGCAGCAAGAAGCCATCGAGCACATCGATGAAGTACAGAATGAAATCGACAGGTATGTTGAACTTAATTGAATGAATTACCTCGCCAATCCATACTTTAATAAAATCAATCAATGCCTATGAATAGATTTGTAAATGATGATATTTTTTGTTTCTGGTTTTGTCCAGACTGAACGAGCAGGCGAGTGAGGAAATTCTCAAAGTTGAACAGAAATACAACAAACTCCGCCAGCCGTTCTTCCAGAAGAGGTCAGAACTCATAGCCAAAATCCCCAACTTCTGGGTCACAACATTTGTCAACCACCCACAAGGTAAGATCCGTAGCAAACTCTTATCACACTATTTAACTACAATGCAAAATTAAGTTGTTTAATATTTGATTATGTAGTCTCAGCTCTTCTCGGAGAGGAGGATGAGGAGGCGCTTCACTATCTGACCAGAGTAGAGGTGACAGAGTTTGAAGACATCAAATCTGGCTACAGAATAGATTTTGTAAGTGGTAAGAATTGATTTTCATGGCTTGAAGCTTTTATGTTTCCACGACTCATCCGCTTTTCCATTGCCTTTTTAGTATTTCGATGAAAACATGTATTTTGAGAACAAAGTCCTCTCCAAAGAAATTCACCTGAATGAAAGTGGAGACCCAACCTCAAAGTCAACAGAGATCAAATGGAAACCAGGAAAAGTATGCATGATGTTTATTATGAAGCTGGATTCTGTCAAATGGTCAGAGAAGGTAACATGATGTTTTCTTCTTTTGCAGGACCTCACAAGTCGGTCCAGTCAGACACAGAGTAAAGCGGGAAAGAAGAGGCAGCATGAAGAACCTGAGAGTTTCTTCACCTGGTTTACCGATCACGCCGATTCAGGGGCAGATGAGTTGGGCGAAGTCATTAAAGATGACATCTGGCCAAATCCTCTACAGTACTACTTGGTGAGACTGGCACTCTCCGTCCAGAACATCCACACACTAATGAAAAGCTTAGCAGTATTATTTATACGTTTCCATTCCACTTATTTAAATGCTGTGGTTGAACAATTCTTCCAGTTTATGCAGCTGAATGGAAGTTATGAGTCACACATTTGCATTTCCAACCACGACAGGTTCCAGACATGGAGGATGAGGAAGGAGAGGGTGAGGATGAGGACGAAGATGAGGAAGGTCTGGATGATATTGATGAAGAGGGAGAAGATGATGGGGAAGAAGAGGAGGACGATGACGGAGAGGTATATAACCAGTTCATTTGTTCATCCCTTTTCCAGTGACTTCTTGAAGTACTAGAAAGTGTAAAGTATTGTTCTTTAAATATCGTGCTTTTGGATCACTCGTTAAATGTGTGGGTTTTTTTTTAATTGCAGGATGATGACGGCGAGGATGACTGAAGCTGAAATAGAGGAATATTATCCACATTTCCCCAATCCTGTTTCCAATTGCTTCTTTGGCTTTTTTTGTTGTTTCTTTGGGGAGCAAGTTGCTTCTTTTTCCTGTTTTTTTTGTTTGTTTTGGTTTTGAGCTCCATCTTTCCTCTATCCTGAACTTGCCATGTTGAAGTCCCCCGAACAGACTCAAAATAAACTGACTGCAAAATCTTGCCGACATGGCATCTACCATCTCAATTTCCAAATGCATTTCGAGGTAAAAAGCAAAACACTGTAGTTATCTGCCGCACGTCGTCTGGAGTAGACTTGCGAATAGTGTTTTCTGTTTTGGTTTTTTTTTTTTATTATTATAAATATATATTGTACAAATATGTATAATTTCTTCCTGTTAAAGTTGTGTGGTTAATTGAACAGAAGCCATGGTGCGCAGTGATCTGCTAGCTCTAGCGTTCTCCACCGTTTTACTTTATTCTTGGTGTTTAAACCCTTCATGGTTTAATCAAAAGTAGTGAATCCCTGTTACCTCTTGTAACCATGTCTGTTCAGGAGGGCTGAGGAAAGAGGGTATGTGGGCACCATCATTGAGTCTTTGATTTTTATCTTGTCTTGTTTTACAGACATTCACCAGATTTGAAATGGATAACATTTTTGATAAAATAAAAAATTAAAAAAAGGAGTCCCATCATGCTTGTAAACTTCTCCCTCACAGTGGTACACTGTTTAGTTGAAGCCCAAACATAATGTTTTAATTTCACCCAGTTCCAAATAAAATGGTTTGTCAATGGGAAGCCATAGTTAACCCCTGGATTAAGTCAAAAAACAAAGCCAGGTGTTCTAATCATGTTATATATTCCCCATAAAAATAGCTTTATTAAATGGCATAAAGTGTGGTTTGGCTAATCGTCAACTTCTAAAAGATTTTGGTGACATCAGCAGGGTGGATGCAAAGTGCTCCTGCAGAAGTCTGTCAATTATGAGTGCCACAAATGTCTGATCCGAACCTTCAAACTCTTCTCGGGTCACTGTCCTGGGCCAATCACTGGGCTGAAATGCCCAACCTAAATCAAAGGAGAGAAAGAAATTGTTACACAACTTGGAACTGAAATTTTAGGTTAAAGGAGTTTACCCTATATTCAAAACTGAGACTGTTACCATGCATAAGTTGGAGGCAATGAATGGGTGCAGTCAGAATGAAAGCTGATAATCCACACCCAAGTCCATCAGTTAACATCTTCAGAAGCCAAAAGCTGTGTCTGTAAGAAACTTATACTATAGATACACATTTACGTTTTTAACTTTGAAATGGTTGTTTCTGGCTAAAAGTGGCCTCTATTCGTAGTATCACATTCACCAGTAATAAAGTCATTTCATGTGAATCGGGAGAAAAACTTGCACAGATCAGCGAGCTAAATCAGTTTTAAAGATGGACTGGAGTGCATTATTAGGTTGTTATCAGCTGTTTGGACTCATTCTGACGGCACCCATTCACTACTGAGCAAGTGGTGCAATGCTACATTTCCATTTCATTTTTGGGAGAATTATTCCGTCAAATGTACTTCAACGGAAGAGAAAAAGTTATGTCTATGTATTGAGTTTCATATATGTATTTGGCAGAGACTTTTATTGCGTTAACTATTTATTTTATCCATTGCATTCATGTTGCCATCACCATCATCTGTTCTTTGAGCAACGCATTACTTATTGTACTTTTAAATGGTTACTGTATACACAGTGCCTACAATATTTTAATGCACTTCATAAGAGCAAATACAGAGCCCTCTAAAAACCCACCTAGGTGTGTTTTGCACCGCGGGCAGGTGGCGACGGTCCACGCGTGACCCGGATACCAGGTGAAGTGAGCGTCCGCCGGCCAGTGCTTCAGAACATCCGCGCGCTTAAAAGTCACGACTTCGAACTGGAAGCCCTGCGGATTCTCGAAGAGCTGGACGGAGACGCGCTTCCCTCCGATCGCCGTGTGGTTCCGGTGCGACAGCGCGAGGCGGCTGGGGACGAACCTCAGGTCCGCGTCCTCCGCCACCTCGTGTCCGCAGGAGCGGCACAGCAGCAGCCCAGAACAGCCCAGAGCGAACCGAACCCAGTCGCACCACAGCGCCACGACACACAGCGCCGCGGGAAACTTCACCAGAAGCATCCTGAGAGAGAACAACACTTCCCGCCACTGACAGCTGAAGCCGCGGAAACCGAGCGCAGCACAAAAGAACAAGTGCTTCTAGTTTAAAACTCGCTCATGTAGAATATGGAATCAGAAAACTTGTTTAAAGTCGAATTAAAAGCAAACTACATTTCTAAGTGCCTACAGCTGAAACAGAACATAAACTCGTCCTGATCTGGAGCGACACTGCGCA